>VZSV01000031.1:169945-223786 GCA_013398735.1 Nothocercus julius
GAGTTTTTTCATTACATTCAGTAGTTTTTGGATCAAACTCTTTGTAATCTAGATTTTTTGCTTTTATAGAAATATTAGTAGAGAAATATTATTCCTAGTGTCAGTAGATAGAACAAGAAAGGAAGTGCAGGAATAGGCACTTGATCTATTAGTTATTTCAAATAACATCCATCCCTGTGCAGCATACACAGAGCCTGAAATGTTACAAATCAAAGTTCAGTGTTGTATATGAATTTGGAAGTGTAAAATACTAAAATTCAAAATGACCACTGCTTAAGAAGACATTTACTTGGACTATAGTGATTTTATTATTCTCTCTGTACTAATAACACTACTATTTTTATCATTTATGTATGATTACCATATAGAAGATATACCTTGACAGTTTCCAAACCACTGAAATATTAGTTTATTAGATAGGCATGTACAGCCATATACATATTGTTGGATAATAATGCTCACTCATATTTAGTACTACCTAGATTTTAGTGGGATCAGTATGTTTTTCATTATAGATATAGGATGATTTATCATGCAAAAGGAGCAAGAAGGAAATAAAGAATAGTAAGAAATTGTCCGACATATCTGGTTTTATTTATTTGTTATTCTGTCTGATTTTATTGAATTATTTGTGGCTAAATAGAAGGTTTGACTCCTTTTTCCTGATTTGAAATTTTTATCATGGTTTCCCTCAGACACTTATACAACTGTGCCACCCGAATGGACCTATATTTCTCTTCCTCTAATAACTTTTGAACCCCTTGAATTTATTGTGGCCACATCTGCTAGGGAAGGTTTCAAAAGAGTGGGAAGTTTTCAGAGACAATCACATCTCCACCACTTCTATGAAAAAGTGAGAGCTGAGGTTCTGTTTAAGTGCCATAACATTTAAGGTTACAGCATGAATCCAAGTCCTTTGCAGAGAAACCTTATAGATAATCCAACTTTGGCGATGGGAAGAATTCAGTTCAAAGTCATACCTCTTCAGTCATCAAAGTCAGTTAATCATAAATCATCTAGAGTGGAATTTATCACCTACCTGTAAATGTCTTCAGTATAGACGTGTATGTCTGAGCTAGTCATGCTTTTTATAGTCAATGGGGAGTAAAAGGCGCTGCAAGGGCACAATTCGTCTGACCTGCTTTAGACATCTATTTTAGGATGAGATAAATTGTGCCCTAGAAATGCCAGCTTCTCTCCTTTGGCTGTAAAGGCAGTCTAAGGCAACTTACTCAAATATCTTTGGTCATTTAAATTCTAGTCAAAATACATAGGAAATCAAGATACTTATTCCCCAAGCACTTAATTCTGAAAAGATGTTTGATTTTCTCATGTTGACAACTCATCTGAAAATTAATGTGACATCTTTAATTCACTTGAGTTTTTGAGAAAAACTGAGACAATTGGCCATATGGGAACTCCATTGTCTGTTTATATATTTGCTATTTGCATACACACACATGCACACATATTCAGAGTCACAGTTTTCTGGGCCTCTTACTGACTAGTGCTTTGTTGTGTAGCTGTATCATACAGAATCCCAGTCTAGCATATGTGCTAGCTAAAGGAGCTACGTGATGGGATAAAGACCACAGCTCAAACCTACATGTAAGAATCACCCCCTTCAAGTGAGATGCTAAACTTGAAACTGTGCCAGGAGACTAGCTTTCCCTTATAGCACTGAAACTCTGACAAAGAGTCTGCTCCTACCTGAGTTCACTACTGCCCTCTGAGTTTAATCAGTAGATTAGATCTGTCAACCAGGTACAGGTGGGGATCATAGAAAGAAGAAACCTTTTGGCTCTTGTTCCAGATGGGCTCGGGATTCGGCAATAATTGCACAAAACAAGGTGACTACGTCGAGCATTTATTCAGGTGAAAGCCCATAAACGAAGCAAAGTATGGATAATTACTCACAAGGCAATACCCACTGGCAGGATCCTGGAACCAAACATCCTCTTGAGCTGGCAGATCAGGGAGAGAGGGAGTTGCTGACCGGCTCCCACGGAGACAGCGTAGGACTCAGTGTCAGGAGTCTCTCCTTCCCCCCTGCCGTCTCTTCACTGTCCACTTTATGCCCAGAGCATCCTGGCACGTAGGGTCAGTAGGACCCAGGCGGCAGGCCGGGGGGCAGGCAAACTCCACCTTCAGTTGCGCAACCTTCCCTCCTGGGTGCGCGTGCGCGCAGACCAGCTGGTCCTGCCTTCCTCATCTTCCTCCTCCTCCTCCTCGGGTGTTTGACCTCCAAAGCCAGTTTAGAGGACATCTGCAATTAAGTTGGCTACCAGCCTGGTCGAGCAGCTGGCCTCAACTGGTTGTTAGAGGAGGTTGGCTGTGAACCTGGCTGAGCAGCCGCCTCCGTCCTCCTTATCACTCGGCCCAGGCAGGCAAACATCTTTTCTCTCAAGGTCTGGATCCTGCTTCCCACAGGAGATTCTTATGGCCTTACAGATGATAAAAATTTCCACCTCCTATACAGCTCTGTACTGCAAGTATGTGAGTTTCCATTTCAGGAAAATGTAGGGGGTTCTAAATCTAAGAAATTAGCTTTCAAATTCACAAAGATCACAAGGGGATCTATAATTCTGTATCATAAATATATATGTATATATGTATCCCATCCACACCATTTTGCATATGTATTAAGTGCATGCCTGTGAGGCTTACTGAATAGGAGCAGATCAGGGAAACAATCTAGAAACCAGTGGTTTTGCCCTCCTTCATAATAATTTTAGTGTACCTTTTTCTGAGGCTTCTGCTTGCCTGTCTGAAGTTCTAATTAGATGGCAACAGAGTATCTCAGACTATCTTTTTTGTTTTCTGTGTGCTCTCTTGATCATTTAACTCAAACACGCTCTTGGAAGAATGGAAGTGGTAGTACGTGGATACCTATCGTAATGGGCTTCAAAGAAGTGCATATATAAAATTATTATGTTTATAATTTAATAGCTTCTGCAATTGGATTGGATTTCTCTGTCTACTTTTCTTGATCTTCACCTCAGGTCCTTCTTGCCTCGCTTGCCTTTTCATCCTTGCTATATTGACTTTACACTGTTTTCCTTCACATTTTTTCATTTACTTCATTTTCTCAGTTAAACTAAGATTGCTTTCCCCAGAATTCCTGAGATTGTTTTTCTAAGGATTACAGATTTCAGACTTTAAAGTGCTGTGATGTGGCTGTCATCATCCTGCTTCATTTTGCTCCCTGGCAAATGTCTTGGTCACTTTGGTTACAGAAGATATCTAGTATTTTGGGCTCTAGGAGCACTTCTACAGTTGTATAAGTGAATCTCACCTTACCTTAGGCACTAAAGTAATAAGTGTGATTGATAATACTAATGGTAATAAAGATACCTCCTTTGGGAAGTTCTAGGAGAAAGCTGTACCATAAAAGCTCTTATGCTTAGGCAAAATAAAAGAGATTGAAAGGATTTTAAGTACTTACTACACCTGAGCGATGTAGTTTCTCACTGGCATTTGTCTTTATGCAAGTGGAACTCCATCCTTGACAATTAATTATACGGTCTAGTTTCCAGCTGTAGTGGTCAGAATATTTATTACCAGGAGCTAGGCCAGGAACTACAGCATTTCAGAGCCAAAATAAAAGAGTTTGGAACAGACAACTGAAAAAATTCTATTGTGTTAAATGGCTAAGGACTGCTTAGGAACATTCCATGACTTGAGCTAAGTGTCCTCTGCACATTCAAGTCAATTTTTGTTGAATTACCTCGATTTATATATAGATCCTCCCACCAAAGTAGTATTTTGGGTTTTATTAGCAAGGCAAGAAGAGAGAAAACTTAGAAGAAGCTGTGATAATGTTCCAAAGTATTTTTAGGGCATACTTTGGTTGGTTCAGGGAGTTACAGATATGACAAATGTCACTAATTAGTGGGTTTTGTTATTTTATTGTTTTACATTATACACGAGAAAGGATCCTGATTTCAAAGTATAATGGAAGTCCTTAAAGACTTTAAATGTTCTGTTTGATCCAAGACTTGATTAATTTTATTTTCCTTTCACCACCATTTTAAAAAATTAACGTTAGGTAAATTTCTAAGCAAAATCATTTAAATTTCCTGAAAGTACTGGAACAAAATATATCTGTAACGTATCAGTACATTTTTTAGTTTTGGGTGCAGAGATTTGGTGAAGAGTTTCGATACAAAGAAGAAACAAAATTTTTATGCAAAAGAACTGTGTGGAATAAAACAATGATTAACACATCGATTTATTACCCATATAATATTTGGCTATCTTCTGACAGTCTTTTAGAACTAAATACATTTTTCTTAGAGCTTTTGTGGGAAAGGGAGAAGAAGGAAATGAAACTATAAAAAAAAATATAAAAACTTTTTTTTTCTTTAACAATCCTTAGATGCTTTATTTCCCATTATAAGGAAAAGTCTGTTTATGATAGGGAGCTGCCTCTCTTTTACACATACAGCTGTATGTTTACAAGCGTTTACACCTTCTTCAACTACTGTTCTGTACTTTAGCAACAAGTGAAGTTATGAATACTGTTTCTGTTACTCAGAAGACACGGGAAATTGGTAGTTACAGATTCTAACAACCAGTCTGGTGGAGTGTTAATGTTTAGTTACTTTTTACACTGTATTATTCTGATAAGAAACATTTTCTCCAGGATTAGTGGCCAAGGTATGCATCTGTCTTTTTTTCCTTTAAAATATTATTGAAATTATATAACGGAACTTCAGTCAACTGCAAATTTAGTGGCTTTTTTTTTTGCCATTTTAATTATATGTTGTATTTTTTTAGTAACTGCTTGTAGATAATTGCTGCATTTGTACTTCTACAGGTGGGCTGAAGAATGAAATACAGACTACTATTGCTGAACACAGTATAACAAAAGATATGAGTAATAAATTACTATGTTTGCTTCAAGCATGTAAAAAGAAATGCTTTTCCCAATCATTTTGTTCATTCAGCACGTTTCCTGTGGACAAAAGACATTTTTACACAATCAAAAGAATAGTCACTGATCTATTACATGAAGAATCTATGGTTATGTGCTATTATGACCCTTCTCTGCCCTGGAATAGGAGTGAAAACAGCAGAATGGGGAAGAAAAAAAGTTTCCTTATTTTCTTGTTTTTTGAAAATGTGTTGTATTTTTTGAACTTCCAGTTCACTGCCAGATTCCTGTTGCCAGAATGAGCAATGGCTTGCCATTACTGTAGCCCTAACTTGCTTTCTCAGCAAGTTCTCAAGCATCTACCTGCAGAATCATGTTATGATAGGTCGCTGAAGAGCCTCCTGACAGTTTGTATTATAACAGTGAGTCATCATTGTTGTAGCCATAATTTTTATTAACATTACTCACCACCTGTAAATGCCAAGAGCAAATTCAAGACCAAGCCCTTTTCTCATTTTACTCCCCACTACTACTTCTCTCAGGTTCCTGCCAACTTGCTGATCTCCAAGGTTTCTTTGAAATACTGACCTGCTAAATTAGAATGGCAAATGTTGGTAGATTTATTTAACATTGAAAGCCTTGTTGGCAGAGTCTTTTCACTTTGTTGTGAAGTAATTTCTGTGAAGGAAGAACAACTTAATGTGATATTATTTTGCTCATTTGTTTTTATCACAAACAGTACTTTCTTTCCCACAAATTCTTTATATCATTAATTGCCAATGTGATAACTTACTCTACAGCATAATGAACATTATCTGAAACATTTTGTGTGCTTTCCTGCCTTATGCTCAAAATGTATTAATGTGAGTTCTGAAAAAGAAAAGAAAGTTTTTATGTTGGTATTTTCTTCCAAGCTGTACAAGTCTTGCTTTGCTAACTTTATTTATACTCATAAATGAATGGTGAGAAGACTTCCTGCTCAAAGGAGTATTCCCCAGATGCTATTACAGACTCTCTCTTCTCCTCATCATCAGCAAGTTCTGGCACTTACTTTGAGTCTGTCACTGGGAAAGATTCCTACTTGTCACTGGGTGACATACCTATATGGGTGCATTGGCTGCACTTTCTCTTCAGTTTTGTTCTGTCCTTCTGGTAAGCTGGGGGCATGCGCTAGCATGGCAGAGTAGAGCACGGCTATTAAGTGCAGTGATACAGAGTGTTTATTTGCAAGAATAAGGGGATAGAAACAAGGTACTGTGTGCAGCTTTTAGAATCAGTCTTGACACCAGCAGACTTTATGTGTGTAGTAGCTTAAAGCTAAATGACTCAGGTGAGAACCATTGCAATGGGTTTGCAATTAGCAGGTCCTCAACTCCCCTCACCTATGGTGAAGAACATTCAAAATGGAATGTCTAAGTAGTTAATACAAGGACAAAATAAAAAAGTGTTATACGTTAGTCCCCATAGTCCCTTTTATTTTTAGTCACCTTTCTCTGGAGAAATATGAATTTCAGTATTTTCTTTTCGTGATAGCAGATATGCATTCAAAAAAAACAGGCACATGTTTACACTAGAAAACCCAAATCATTCTTGAAATTAGATTGCCCGGTTCAATTATAACAGCCAGTGGCTAACTCAAACATTTCACTATGCATGATTTTTGTTTTAAAATGTATTTTTCCTAGCTCCTTTATTGTTACTGTTGAACTTATGTAGATATAAAGGATTCCACTCTTGCAATTGGATGACTTCAGTCTTCTTTATTAATTACAAATTGCAACATAATGTAAGTTTTGACCAGGGGGGAATATGCTAATTAAAACCTAATAATTTGAACACATTATAGCATTAACTTTCCTATGGCACAAAAATGTTTATTGAGGGCAGAAAAAGCAATGATAAACACTCAGTCTTTTTGTCATTATTATTTAACTACTCCAGTCACTGAACCTGTCTTGTTCCATTTCTGTAAATGCTACAGTATTTGACCTACCTTGACCAATACATTTTACAGGCTGGAGTCATCCATTAAACTTGTGAAATGATTTTGCCAATATAGCTTGTAGAAAAAGCCAATAAGTAAAAAATGGTTCTCCTATGGGCCGTCTTAGTGTTTCTTGCCATGATTAATACAAGCAATTGTCTCAGTTTGACTCTTCCAGGAACTGATAACTAAACAGAAATAATGATACTAATAGAAGGCAAACATCTAGTTTTTACCATTGCCTGGAGTTTACATCCAAAATATTTTTAATACATTCATATTGTTTTACTAAAATACAAAGGAAGATAGGGGGATGAAATATTAATGTCACTTACTGAAAATGCCAAATTTAGGGTATGCTGGTAGTCTATGATACAGCAATCATGATTTTTCTTTGCCAAATTTATTAAATAATGATAGTCTAGTCTTTTGTAATTTTTCTTCCAGATACACTATCTCTTCAGCTGAGAAGCATTGCAAGCTTAAAAAACAACAACAAAAAAAACCACAACACCCTTAATTTCAGTCTTTCCAAAATCAGTTTAACATTGACAATAATATCATTTATCCATAAAAGAGAAATATGAATAACACAAAACTCTATTGCCTAAACTACTCCAAGCAATTGTCTCTGTGTTATTTCTTTACATTCTGAAAAGTCTCCCACTAGTCTCTCACAGCCCCAAAACTTTTTTAAAGGACATCTTTCATTAGTATTCAGATGATATATTGTTTGTAGGATTCTGCTGGCTAGCATCTAGTTTCAGTTAGATCTGTTATTCGAGAGAGATTACTTTTTTTTTTTCCTTTTTAATTTAGGATCATGGGAGAGAAATGGAATCCAATAATTAAAACAATCTCCAACAGAAGATCAGGCCTATCCTCTGCTAAAAATGGTCTTCCTATTATTAAATACAAACTATTCTGCTTTTCTAATCTAGAATTAATTTGTGCACTGTTTCTATTATTTATAATTTTCTGTGTCATCAACTGCTCAGCAGATTAACAGTACTTCTTTTCTATCTGAGGATAATAATAATGGGAGTGCTTTTGTATTCATCAGATTTTTAATGAGGTTATTAATACTTACATCTCATTACATCTGTTGAATCATAATTTAATTCTTAATTACTACAAGCATTTATGTGTTTTATATATCTGTATATATACATGCTGATTATTGGAATTGTTTGTATCACAGAGGCTAGCAATAATTCATTTTATACAAGAATACAGTTATTGTGCCATTGTTTTTAGTAGAATTAATATATTATAGACATTCTGATCCTTTTGATTAGAGAACTCTTTAACTGTATTTTTTTAAATTTAGTATTTTTAGAAGCCATTTCAAAACCTTTTGAAGTGAGTGCAGAAACTCCTACTGATTTTGATGGGTGTTATGCCAAACTATCAACATTTTTTTTATTATTACATCTCTCTGTTTTGAAGAAAAAGAACATATCTTTTAATTCATCCACTAATGAAGGATGAAAAAGAACCGTGGACAGTAAGAAGTTACTTCTAGTGAACTTCTTTTAGGAGATACAGAGGTTGTGCATGGTTAGAAGAAACAGAATTCATCATGCCTTTTTTTCCCCTATGCTTTTCTAAAATGTGCTCTACATGCCCATTCAACAAAGTTAGGGAAAAGATAAAGGAAGCAGCTGGGAAGGTGGAGGATACTTCAGTTCTGATCCAGCAAAATCCTTGGACAGGGGTGCTCTGAGCACGTACGTGAATCCTCCCATTGGAGCCCATGGACATTTCCTCTCACGTGGAGCTGCTGTCTGCGCTGCTGCTTGGTGAGTTGAAGAGGGTAGGAATTTAACAGCAGGCTCATGACAAGGGTTTGGCCAATCTATACTCACAGGTACAAACTGCTTTCTATCACTTCTAAATTTTGGCTTCCTAAACCTGACGTTATAACCTGGCACCCCACCTCTCACAACACTGTTGAGCCACTGAAGGACTGTAAAGTTATGCTATGAAATTGAAGAGGTGACTTGTGATGGGATTTAATTTCACTAAACTTCAGCCTTCTGGTATCTAACCTGTTAGTCATGAGAGAGAAACTTTTCTACAGGGGCTCATAGTACCTGTAATTGGTACTTTGGTGTTGAGTGTGGTGAGTTACCAGAGGGAGCTTAGAGAACTAGTTTATTATTTTGTTTTAATTTTGTAGATATCTAAAATTAACAGAGATGGTGAAACTAAATATAAATTTATATACCTTTAACAGGTGTTCCCCTAGCCCAGCTGAACTTGAAAGTCAACAAAAAAAAAATGCAGCTAAGAAATGAATAAGATGCTATGGGGATTTAATGAAATCCACATATGCATGGGTACATGTATTGGGCACAAAGGGCAGGGTTTTGGTAAGAGGGAGTGGTCCTTGGTGGTGGTGGTGGGAGTCATGAGCCCCCCTGTGCTAGTGCCAACCAGTTCCAGACGGTGCTATAATGGCAGAAAGAAGGGGCTGCCCCGGAGGTGCCACAGGCCAAGGCAGCTCTGGTGCCTCTGCTCAGAGACACTTAAGAAAGGACAGTAGCTTTTGGGAAGGGCAGACGTGTGCAGGAGTGGCAGAAGCACGTGAGGCATGGAGTGGTAGAGACAAACTGTTGTCTGTTGACCTCAGACTCCTGAGTCCCCCCAGTGCCATGATGAAGTGTGGTGAAATCAAGGGGATGAGAGGGGAGAGTTGTTGGACTAAGGCTGAGCCTGAGGAAAGATGTTACTCTCTGTGTTTATTTCTGGCTTGTTTGTTTGTTTGTTTGTTTGACTCTTTCTTCTCAAATCCTGAATCATTAATTAAAAGTTGATTTGAATTGACAATACAAAAGATCAGATGATATTTCTTGAGTCACTACTGTACCTGGACAACCCCGAATTATTGTTCAGATGAGTGTTTTTCTTTACATACTTGTACAGAATGCCCCCTCTTTATTAAAAGCAAATACCATCAAATGTACAAATATGCTGTGTGCAAGCATAGATATTAAATTCATGTGTAAATCGATACCCTTCTTAAAATGTGGATCTAGATAATAATTTTGCCATTTCTGGGGAGAAAAAACATGGTGATAACAGTTCCATTATAACTCAAATGACTGAACACAGCCTGAAAGTGGGCAAAGTAACCTGCTGAAATCAAGACCGTGAAATGGCATAAATAAACTAAACAAAAATTTTACCATTTTTAAATGAATTACAACAAATCCAAAATCTGTTCCTTGTTAAGTAATGGAATCATGCAAGCACAATGCCTCTGCTTAAAATACACAGCTTATATGCCATTCCAGATATCAAAAATAAGTTTTATGACCTTGTAGCCATTTAGTTAGAAATTTAAAATCATTTAAGGTTTATATTTGCGAAAAGATTCCTTTTATAGTAGAAGGCAACTAGCTTTGGTTCCTATCTTTAATTTAATCAGCTCTTCAGTATTTATTGAAATGATTAAGGCAATAGTGTAAATAATTTTTAAAATGCAAGTGTGTACCTTTAAAGCAAATTTACTTGTGACAGCTGGGATTTCCCTCTTTACTGTATTCTCTTTACAGGCTTTATAAGAAACACTGTAATTTTTGGGTAAGATTATCTACTTTGTGAGGGAACTCAACTGAAATTGTAATGCAGTAGGTTAGGGATGTGAGAAAATAAATATCATTTAAAAAAGAGCAGAAATGAGACATCCAGTAAAAGAGAAAATCTATAAAACAAAAACTTAAGTCTTAACAATGAGTTTTCTGTTTCATGAGCTAGAGGAATTATGACTGGATAACAAATTTTCATTAAGTATGATATATTATAAGCAATCTAACAAAATTCCCGTAAGTGATACTGTCCCTAGTTAGATTGCTTTCCAGACAATTTAAGGGCAACCTTATGTAAAGTATATGGAAAGCACTGTCACAAATAATAGTAACAATAGCTAGTATTCAGGATCAAAAATTTGTCAGATATGGCTTTGAATAATAATATGAATTAAGAAATACTTTTAGATTACAATTTTATACAAAATGGAAAGAAAACGAATAAGCAGAGCAAAATTTGCAACAAAATTCAAAAGTAGAAGGCATCAAAGTTGAAGTCCTCAGCCTTTGGAATACAAAGTCATTGCACAGGCATCAGTGGCTAAAGAATACAGATTTTCAGTTTTTGCAGACAGGTAAAATTACAAAGGTTGAGGCTTGTTTAAACTGATGATGATATTTCAGAATATGTAATTTTATTGTGTGTTCACAATTCAGCATACTTAATTTGCCCTGCAAATGTACATCTGTGCTGCTCCCCTGCAGAAGAGACCTGGTTTTGACTTCTTGCTGTCAATCAGCCCTGCAGTTTGGAAGAGATCAACAGGAGTGCTAACTGCAGTTCTTATGTGTAGTCAAAAACAATGAGCTCTGGTATTTTGTCTAGAAAAATATAACCTCAATTAGAATACAAAATTCCCAGGCCAATATCTTTAGATAAGAATTGCATTAGGGAAGTTTCAGAGATTCTGCCTCAGGGTGGAAAAGTATGTTCAGTATCCCGCAACAGAAAGTCCTCAGGAAGAACTGAGCAAAGGATGACCGACATGCTATTTTCTGAACAGTAGTCCAAGTATTATTTCATAGTTGTGTGACCTAAGTAATCTGAAATTCTGTACTATTTTTATCTGAGGTTTTGGAACATCTAATAAACATTGTTGGGAGTTTAAAATCTACAGATGTAGAAATTATGAAAAAGTTTTATTCTTGTTTTCTCAATGGTGAAATTGTTATAAAATGAAGTATTCTCTTCTAATAACATAAAAAAAAGTGGAACATAGGCTTCTAATACATTCTCCTTAATCTAATTCAGTCAATACTTCTCAAATTAGGAAGTAGTGAAGCAGTGATGATTGCAGAGAAAAACAGGATATTTTTCACCTGTGCTTTTCTGTTAGGTATGTTTTTCAAAGCCTAAGGACAGCTTTCTGGGATACTCCTCTCATGCTATATTTTCTGAGGATAATGAGGTCCAAGTGGAAAACACTGAAGAAAAGAGCAATAGGCTGTACTGCCTTCCAGCAAGCTTCCAGTGTGAAGTGATTAGATTACTTGTCTGTCTTTTAGGAGCCTGAGAATTAATACTTGACTGACCCTTTGAAGGAGTGAGGTACAGAGTCCTTTCATTGTTAATGTTGTAATTAAATTTCCTGTTAAAAGATATTATTGGTTTCTGTTTCCCATTCTAATTATGTATCATAAATGCCAGATGTTCTGGGTGCACAAAGTGGCATTGATTGTGGGAGAGAAACAAAGTTGATTCAGTGACTTAACTGTGCATTTCTATCCTAGCAGCAATGCTTGGGATTTCAAAAGTGCTTTAGATTAAAACTGCTTGGCACTGGAATTTTGTAGCACAAAAGTTATCTTTAAGGGAATTTCCATTAAAGTTGCTGATGTAGTTTCTTATTTAATCATGTTTCTGGATTTGATTATGATTCAGAGCATGAGAAGTACAGCAATCAACCCCCCTTATGTCTTACTATTCACAGACTCCTAAATGCAGCAAAACTTTAAAAAATCAAGGTTTTATTTATTTATTTATTACCCCCCTTCCCCCCCCCTTTTTTTTTTTAAAACTCCCTCTCCCTTTTCTGCATTTGGGCTGAAGACCCTGATAGGTTCCTTTGAGGTAATTGTCTTCATTATTGTCATTAATACTGAAGAAACTTCTGCAGCAATTGAAGTGGAAATCTCTGCACGTAAATGCATAAAATAGTTTGTTAAAGTATTCTTTGCACCTTGTTTTGTTATATCTGTGTATCTAGTGCTACTAAGTATCTGATATTTTCCTTTTGAAATGGCTGCATTCCATAGCATATTAGCCAGCTATTACTTCCTGAGCACCTTGGGATAGCTGCAAGGGGTTTATACAAATTCCAGATATTAATCAGGTTAAGACCTACTATAAGTTACTCTCTTATCACTATTAACATTCAAAACTTGCTCCCAGAGAAATTCAAGACTTAAATTGCGCTAACAGCATATTTCACCTTATAATGCACTTTTAACGTTAGCAGGAAATACTACATTATGTAGATTGTAATACAGTGATTATTAAAAGTGTTTGGATGCAAATGTATAAAAAAATCTATGAAATAAAAATTTCTTTAAAGTATCTGAAGCCTGAGGGTTCATTTTGGATAGGGAATCTCATGAAAATAGTTTATTAAATTTAGGAATTTAGGAATTCCTACATAACCTATACTCACAGGCAAATACGCTCTTTCTGATTGGAGGCCAATTTGTACTTTCCTAAAAGAAGAACTTTCTTGTAAACTTAGAGCATCTCTGGAAATCATTAAAGCAGTCTACTTCTAGTTACATTAAAATCTTTAATTTAATTATTTTGATGTGGAAATTCCTGTTCAAAAAATATCTCATGAAGGGAAAAAAGCATTTGACTATAAACTGGACAGTATAAGCATGCATATAGCTATTTATCTTCTCTTATCTCCCCAAAAAGTGATGGAGTTGGTTTGGGGAGTGATAGTTTGGTAGGGACTTTTACAGCTAATAACTAATTAGGTTTGGTTCTTTATAGTAAAATCTAAAATAAAATCTAAAATAAAAGCTGGAGAGAGTAAAATACAAATGATCTGGGGAACTGAAAGATAGTAGCTCTTTACTGTGAGAATACTGTTTTGCATTAAATATTTCCATATTTCAAAGGAAACTCCCAAGCATTTCATATTTGAGCTATCACACTTTCCTATTCTACACATGATTAAATAAGTACTCTACAGCAGGTATGTAGAAGAGATATTTCTGTCACTAGGTTGCTTTATATTTACTGATATCCCTTTTTTCTTCAGGAGAGGATTACTTGCCTTTTTTTTTTTTCAAAAAAAAAGAGCTCTTTTTCCAAAAAAAAGAACCCTCATTAGTATCACTTAGCTGTCTATATACTAGTAAGAGGTTTGCTTGTCCTGTCTCTTTTCAATCTAATAACCAAATGCAGTAGTATGTTATGTAAATTACACTGCTATCGGGAACCAGAGAGAATCATTTAGAACAATAGTTTGATGAGTTTACACGGCTTTACAGCCCTCTTCTCACTGGACTGTAATTGTCACTCTAAAAACATGTTCTCTGTATACAAAATTTTCCTCCTAAAGACCACATGCTTCATATGTTTTTTTAATAACTCTTTTTTTTTTTTTTTTTTTCCCTGTATTGTCTTGGCTGATAATGGAACTGCTATCTCTTTCAGCATGTTAGATCTTGGCTGCTATGTCATTCTATGAGTACTCCCTGACATGTTCTATTTCTTCTGCTCTATTCTATCTGCTTTTCCTTCCTATGCTTTCCTCCTATATTTTTGTGTACTTCCTGTCTTTTTACTCCTGTGAGGAACTTGGACTCTGGCGTAATAATAATCTAGTGATTATGTTCCTAGGTTGTGAGAAACTTCGATTCTGTTAGAAGGGAAACTGATTTCAAACTCTTTGGCTGTGAGTAATAGTTGAACAACACAAGCATCTTCATTTAATTTGCAATAAGTAAGCAGAGTATGGCAATTTAATGTAATGTACAGCTTGAACTAAAAAATACATCTCGTTTTTCAAATACAAATGTATTTTAAAACAAATGGACATCAAGATGCATATGTGAAAAGCTATGTTCTTTTTGATTCTTTTGAAACAAATGCTATGGTTTATTTCCTTTATTTTGATGGACTTTTAAGAAGAACCTGACCTTGCAAGTTGCTTATAGCAGCAAATTCCTGGCCTCATGTGGAGATACATTAACCTCAGTGAGTCTCTGCCTGGCAGAAGTCTACCCACTTGATTTAGTGCAAAAAGGCTCTGCATCATAAAATCCTCAAGCCAAGATTTGTGCTTTTTACTTTCTTTAATAAGAACCAAGCATATAAATGACACTGAATAAATAATAATGTCAATATCTGTGGAGGATTTTTGTGAACAAATCCTGACTTTCCATTTTTAAAAATGTCGCATCTGGCACAATGTCATAGATCATAAAGGTTTGAGTGAACATACTAATCTGAGCAGACTATGTTTGTGGGAATAGATGGTTTTCATATATTGTTCTCCAATTTGCCTAGTATTTTCCATCTCTCTATTAAACAAGCATTTTCTTTTTCATCCTTATCTCTTTAATATCACACAAATTGCTAAAATAAATCTCAAATGTTCCTCTGTTACATCTCATCTACATTCGTTCTTGACAGATTTCTCACTGGTTTCAGAATGACAATGTAATGAAAATGATATGAGTCATAAGGTAAGAAACTGGCATAGAAGATAAAGACAAAATCATAAAGAAAACAAAAATGGAGGAAAAAAAGTGTGGCAGGGTGGCAGAGGATTTAGTTACAGATATTAGAAGATAAATAAGTGTGGAACATGATACACCCAAATAAGAAGCAATAGAGTAAATGAACTAAGAATTTTACAGGTCAGTTTCTTGCTGTTCTTTTATATGAAGAACTGAAGGGTATATAGATTCTCAACAGGTAAAGATGAAAGTCTCTTTAGTGGTGCAACATATCAACATCGCTTTGTTCACAACAGACACGGCTGTAGTCTTCCTAGTGTCTGCCTGTGCTTTTTAATTTGAGGGAGGGGAGGCCATTTTACCATCTTGAAAAGACTTTCTATAAAGAAATTATTTAAATATACTAGAATTTTTAAAAGTATCCAAAAACAGATAACTACTGTGGAGAGAACATTAATCTATACTTGTCCAAAATGATCATTTATCATTTTTCCACTAACTTCCCACTCATACACTTAAACTTTCTTTCATCTGGCAAAAAAAAAAAAAAAAAAGTTTTATATTTGTGCCTTGGGAGCTGTTCTGCTT
This sequence comes from Nothocercus julius, assembly GCA_013398735.1. Lineage (NCBI taxonomy): Eukaryota > Metazoa > Chordata > Aves > Tinamiformes > Tinamidae > Nothocercus > Nothocercus julius. Next base: position 185,667 of record VZSV01000031.1, read on the forward strand.
TAAGGAAACTTAAAATCATCTATGAAATACTCTGGAACCAAAAATACCTATCACACTTTCATTCCTTAGTATTTTGCAAGTACTAGGCAAACATTCCCGTTGGAAATGTAAGCTACTTCTAGTCTCTTACTAAAATGGGAACGGCCATACCAGCTGAGATCAAAAGTCTTATAGCATAGTATCTTGCGGATGCAGAACAATAGCAGATATCTAAAGAATATAAGAAAAGAACAAGCATAGAGCACATAAGGAGCATAAAATAAACTGCCTCATGTCAGTTTTGAGTCCTTAATAGCTTTTGCTGGATTTCAACAAATCTATTTGTGAATTAGATTAATGTATACCTCAGTTAATATGCATATCATTGGTGCAGAAACTGGTTCAGGTGCAGAATCTGTTTCAGTTGATATTAAGACTTTTCTTGGTCAAACATCTGTTGGTAGCTTAGAAGAATCTGGATAACAAAGTATCTGTACGTTGGTCTGAAAAATAAAAAAGCACAGAATTTTACTTCCTAGATAAAACGGCTTAGAGTATTCCAATCTCGTCTCTGTTTAGTCCTCTGAATAAAGTTAAATTATCAATATTCTTCTGTGTACAAATCTGTTTGTCATTTGAATATATCCCTTTATTGGGTCTTGAATAACAAACCAGGAACCACAATTTTCATATTGCAAGAAAATTGTTTTGACATTCTTCAGGTCCGTTTTGTCCCTATTTATTCAAAGCCTGTCAAATTTCTTTTCAATATCATAATTTCAGTATTTGATCAATTATTTTTGCTGAGAAATCTGAATGTTTTTACAAAAATAAGCTGCAAACGATTCTTCTCTAGGGACTATTGATAATTTAAAGAGGCAATTGCCTCTTTAACCTCCTCCTGTGAAATCTGATCTAACAGAGCAGTGGAATCCTTAACTAGAACTCCAAGGAGCTGGATGTTATCCAAAAAAGTCTTAATGTGGACACCATCAATTTTTGTTCTATTACGAGATTACTGCAAATAGCATAACAAGGGAATATATCTAGGTTTTGGGACATTATTTTTTTTTAATTATTGTATTGTTATTATATCTTAACAGCTAACCTACTTTCATTAAAATTTAAAATTTAGTGACTGAATTTAGAGACGTATGCAGATCTGGTCTTTTATCATATGCTTCAAAAATCTTTTGCTAGTGAAGCATCACTATTAAGGGCTGCAACACTTGTCTACTTCCTTTGCAAATCACATGTATCCCCCTGATAAATTGTATTTTCTTTTTTCCATATACTCCTAGCACTGATGTTGCTGTCATGGTATCCTTGGTCAGTAGACATGGCTAGCTTTAGAGAAGATGTGCTACTGAAAACTTGAAAAAATGTATACTGTTATTTTTTCCAGAAGAAAATTCCTACTGACATTGACCATGGAAGTCATTCCTATCAGGATAAGTTTACTCAGCTGTTGATATACGTGCAGCCTTTTAATATAATGTAGGATAAGATATCTTATAAAAACAGACTTTCTTTTTGTACTTTGCTATGACACAGGAGAATGAAGGTAGATGTTCCATTTTGTTCTGAAGTTACTAGAGTTATTAGATCTTTTGTTCCTGTAGTATTTCATTAAGAAGGCAACAAAGAGTTCAGGCAGTGAACATGATAGCAGTCTCCTTTATTTTTAGCTTTAAAGTATTAGCAATTAAAAAACAAAACAAAACAAACAAGAAAACTGTCCTGGTTAATTTCTACACTGGAGTATTTTTTCTTCTGATAACTTTTATATTTTTATACCTATATATTTTATATATAGATATATGTGTATATATATATATATACACATGCACTATGTTATTATTTCTGTGTCTCTAATTATTGGGCACAGATGCAACATAGTGTAAATATGTTCAAATTAACCTGAATGAAATTGTTCCATCAGTCCCAGTTCCACTGAAGATCAAATTCCTGGAATATAAGTAGAAAAGGTTTAAGCAGCTCGTCATATTGGTGAACACAATCAGAATGTGCTTTTATTTTTCATAATAGTACTTAAAGCTATTGATTTTTTAAAATGATTTTTACTCTTGCACATATTATTCTGCTTAAGTTTAATGAAAAATTTGTTATAAAGATGTAAACAGTGAAAAATGAAATATTGGAAGTATGCAGTTTTAACCCAAGTGTGCAAATAAACCCAGTATTTTAGAAGTTTCTCACAGGAGTTCTCATAAATCTGATACTCAATTAGGAAGAAAAAAGTTTAGAATTAACTCTTGATTAGAAAATCTGAACCAAACTTGGTGATGAAATAGAGTACAACCTGCAGTATTATATAGCTCCTGGGAAAAGATGCAAGGACCTCATCTGAAATGGGCTGGTCAGACTTGCAAGCATCAAAAATATATGCACAGTATAGACAAAAAGATGGCAACAACTTTGGTGAATCCCTTCATAGTGGCAGGAAATATCTTTGTGGCAGAAGTTGAATGGACTGCTCACCTGAGCATAAATCAGACATTCAGTATTTTAATCTTGAAAATAGTATGTGGGTATTGTAGCAAACACTAACACTGGAAAACAGTAAAATATAGTAAAAGGTAAATAGATAAAAATTAGAATTAAGAACAAAGAACTACTCCTAGTAAAAGTAAAATCAAAGTAGGCATATAGACAAATAGACTGGAAAAAAATCTGTATTTATAAAGTCCCAGGGAAAAGAGCAACGGTTAAGAAGATAAAATTTTATTGAAGCTATGATTTCAGCAAGAGGTGAACTCAGGTCATAAGTTAAACAGAAGCCTGGAGGTGCCTTTTAACTGAAACTGGTACTAACAATGTGGCCAGATAGAAGTGAAAGAACCAATTCATGCAATAATCTTTACATTTAAGTAAACTTAACTTATCCTAAAGGGAGGTTAAAACAGAATCTTAAATGACCTGTGGCTGTGAAAGTTATATTGCAAGGTTCTAGTTTTTGGCCACTAGGAAAAAGAAGAAAAAAAGGAGCCATTCAGTTGTTTAGCTAATGTAAGTTAAATGAATCATAACACGTTTAACTATCTACAAGGAAAAAAAAAAAACGGAGATATGTTTAATGACAAATAATTTTTATGTTTGATTATGTTTGAACCTGTCTTGGAGACCCATGGACAAACAGAAGACTCATTTATAAACATTCAGTACTAGTAATGTACCAGTTCCTTACGCTGGAGTCTGAGATATGTTTACTCGCTGTCATAGAAAAATATAGTTTATTTTGATGACAAAAATTCTATTACAGTTTATATAAACTTTTGTATGGACAAAAAAAATGGATGAGCATGACCAGAAATCCAGGAGGGACAGACTGAACCATAACTGCTTGGGGAAAGATAACAAATATAATGTCCATGAAGTAGGAATAGTGTATGGGGAACAGTAGATAATAAGGTAAGATATTTAGGTGTCTTACACCCACATACACTGCAGTGCCTTAACGGACAAGAAATGAAAACAGCTTTGGTAGTAAGAAGATTCAAATAAATACATTTGGACTCAATCTAGGTGAGTTTAAGAGCACAAGTCTACAGTGATGTCCAATGAGTAGAAGACTGAGTAGCTAAAAATGAGTAAGAAACTGAAGGTGTTAATTATGGAAGCCATACTCCTGAGACAGCAAAACAGTATGCACAAAAATTGATTGTGCACAGATGCTTTAGGAAGCTAGATGCTTTTTAAGGTAGATATACAGATACTTGTTCCAAGGACACGAATCAGTTTATCTTACAAACAAAACTTAAATATCATTGTGGTCCAGCAGAGAATGAAACTTCAGCAGTAATGTGAATGTAAAAAAATTCTTTTTTTTTTTTTTTTTTTTTTTTTTTACTTATGAAAAGCCATTTTTAGCTTAAATGCACTACACGTAAGCAAGAAGGCCAAACCTACTTGTGTGACAGGGTAAGTCTGTCACAGTTGCATGTCCCTAGGCCCTAGCAGAAGCAGGGCTGAGAATGTATTCTTAGTAGGCATCCACACAGACATGCACAAATGTATGCATCTATAGATGGTGGGCATTATATAAACACAGGTGGGCATGCTTGGAACTCACACAATGGTCTCCTTATGTCCCTCTCCTAGGCTTAGCAGAAGGTCTGCAAGTGGCATGTGTGTATAAACACTTACAATGTGGATTTCTGCAGTACCTGGGTTTAGTCATTCAATCCATTCACTAGCTGGTCCCTAGAGTCTCAGGGATTTCCAGTTGCTGGCACCTGACTATATGAGCCTCCTGAGGCCTGCAGACCCACTGCAATTGTCGGTACACATACACTCACTTAATCTGTGATCCGTACAGCAGCTGGTTTTCAACAGGCAATCCATCATGTAGCTGGTCCTGGATCCTGATTTTTCAGGTGCCTCACCTCTGCAGGCACACACAAGAGCGGCACAGAAACAAATGAGTCTCAGGTAAAGTCAAACCCCATGGTCTGTCTGACAGATGATGAAGACTACCCTTGTCCCTTTGATAGCTAGCTATCCTGTTGTCTTACCTTCAGAGATCCCCATCCATCCCTGGTTCCTAGATGACTTCATGTACTCATGAGCTTGATTTTTACTAGCTAGTTCACTGTTGCTTGCATACCCTCACTTGCTCCAGCTGCTAGCACCAGAAACACTGTGGCCCTTTCACCCATGGTCCCACTCTAGTTGTTGGCACTTAATTTCACTCATTCTGATCTCTCTAACTGCTGGTACCCTGGTCACACAAGCCCCTGTGACTCATGATTGCTGGTAGCCACATGCAGAACAGAATTCATCATGCAGAAATCAAGAATTTAATAAGATTGGACAGACTGCACTAATCAGGTGTGGGGCATGGCCAGACATGTGTATTGACCAATTCTGTGTATTTTAACTGACTCCTTTTTATCCCAATGTTCTTTTTTTTCCCATGTTTGATCCTCCTCAAATTACCCAGATCCTGCCCTTTCTTTGCTTTTGTTTCTTTTCCAAGACATCTCACAGTAAGTCTTGCATAATCCAAGATACTCCTATGCACAGCACAAGAGAAGGAACAAATGCAGGAAGGTATATATGTATCAACATGTATGTATAAATAGATGTCCCATACATTCCTAGCTAGTAACCTGTCTTAGTCCAAAAGGCACTTGGAAGAGCTGCTCCAGTTTCCTTATCCTTGGTTTAACATGTGGCCCATAGGACTCACGATCCTTTGGGATAGCCGTGGGAGGAGCCCGGAGAGAATGTTCGTTTCTCTGCATAGGCAGCTTGGGTTCTTCCACCTGCCATCGTTGGTCTGTGCTCTCACATGCTTGTGGAGATGAGGACTTGATGGGCTTTGTAGTGATGGGCTTGGCAGTAGCTGGGGAAGGATATTATTCCACACCTCCCACCTGCCGTTCTCTTTCATAGCTATTTTGTACCTATGGAGATGAGCTTTTTTCCACCTAACCTCATTTGTTACAGTTGCCAAAAGAAGTCTGGTTATCCTTCCCAAGAACTCACATTTTACTCTTCGTTATAACTTTATGATTTATAAATTGAATGTACATTTTGGAGCACTTTGCTGATTGCAGTTGCCTACTTCGAAATATTTATCAAGTTTTAATGGAGTACCAGCAATCAATGTATTGATTTGATTTTTTTAAAATAATCTGCTTTTAGACAAAATGTGGACTATGTTACCCAGAGTAAGAGTTCAGGAGGGCTTAAGAAGGTTTTAGTACATGATAGCCAGAAAAGATATTCAGCTCCTTTCCTGGCCAAGTAGGGAGCTTTCCACTGTGGAAATTTATTTATAAATAGCAGGGCAGTGTTGCAGAACAATATGATAAAGGATATGCTTCTTTCATCATGAAAAATTAAGACTAGAGGCACTACACTTTACACATCTTTATTTGAGCTAGCTCTGGCTTACCTGAGAGCAATATTTGTCAGTAGGATATAATTCAGTGAGTGTGAGTTTAAATGGCTTGCAGTGAAGATCAGTTTCATGGCCACTGTCAGAGATTAGGAGATGGGTCATATCTAAGTCAAAAATCAATAATAAACTAAGATCCGTAGTCCTTTTTGTGTGATTGCATAACATGTGAATGGCATGCTAAAAGTATTACATGAAATGTACGATTCAGCATATAAAAAGCTGACTTGAACATGCACCCTCTAGGTAGAAAAGTGTGTTTTTTTCCCACATTAGGCTAAGGTATGTATCTATAATGACTGGAGAAGAGTTTAGTTAATAACTAAGTTAGTCAATAGGTGAAGACAGCCAGACACCTAATTTTACATTGTCGAAACATTATCTTAACTTCGGACAGCAGTAGTTCTCATATTTCGAAGGAAAACACATGGCAGAGCAACAGTGTGAGACATGCCAGAAGTCAATTAGATATGGCTTTACAGCAGGGGCTGTATTTCAGTGTCTGTATATAGAAGTAGCTGGGAAGGTGCTAAAAATTTTGCTTGGGGAAGGTTTTCTGTCACTAACTGGCATAATTTTAGGAGCGAAAAAACTGAAGGGGGAACTGATGTGAGGAACTGGAATATCAGTGAGAAAGATTTATCCATGTACTCTGCATACTATTCTTTGTTGCATTAGCCTTCCAAAATTTTTTGATTTTCCTTAGAAGGGGAATTTGATTTCAGTTAACATTATCAGTATTATTCTTACAGAGAATATGTCCCTGGAGAAATTATACTTTCTATGCATTTAACTAATGTTCTTAAATGCATTATATTCCTTTACATATATCCCCCTCCACTGTGCTTGAAACTTCTCTTAGTTGTCATTTGTAAGAGTGATTAATATGCCTTCTTTCAGAACATGAATAGAAATGTTAAATAAGAATCAACCTAATATGATTTTTTGAGGTCCAAGAGAGCTCACCTAAAACAATGTACCATTCAGAATTATTTTACATTAGTGGTCTTGAACCACTGCTCATTTTATATTACAATATGCTGCTCCAGTCTCATTTAGTTTTAATTCTATAAATTCAATTTTGTGACACATTGTGTCAAAATCTCTACAAAATTCAAGTTATACTGGACTGATTTTGTACCCTTTGTTAACTGATAAAGGAATTCTACTCAAAGTCATTCAAACTTACATTGCATTTTTTTGTACTTCAGAAGTTTGCACTGGTTATTTTTCATGACTTTGTTGTTAACCTTTGAGCACTCATAAATCTTCTTTCTTAATATCTGTTTCAGTATTTTATTAGCGAATGAGTTTCTTGATCTCTTAGTCCTATTCTCCTTCTTCCTGATGCTCTCTTGTTGCCGCATATGTGAGTGTTTAATGCTTTTTGCCATGTTATGAAATCTACTTTGAAACATAGCAGACTTCAGAGCAAACTGCGCAGCTTCACAGAGTTCAGCAAGAAGTGTTGACAGTAATTCTGTTATAAGAATAAAGAGCCTTGCAAGTTTGTACTGAGAAACAGAGTGATTTCTGACCGCTGGCATTTTTACATTTGGACCAGCGCATCTGCGCAGATGTGTATGTGCACCCTATCAGTGGGAAAGCCTGAGAATGAGTTGTATACAATATGATGGAGAAGGAGAGACGTGTTCACTTTCAAAGACTCATTGCACCAAAAAACGCAGCTTAGCAAAATTTTCAAGGGAATATCTTGTACATAAGCTGCAAATATAATTTACACATTAGACTTGAGTGATCCTGAAGTGCTGCAAATGAATATGTAAACCAAATCTTGCTCTCTTCTGTTCACCTCAATATTTCTCTTCTGGCACTGTACCTGAGTCTAGAACAACCTCTCTGTGTTCTGGGCCTGTTTAGAGAATGATGGAGGCAAGACAAGAACTTTATTGCTTAGCTTTGCTTTAAATATTCAACGTTCCTAAAAGTCGGTTTAAGTTTCTAGTTGATGAGTATGATACTTTTGTCTCCTTCAAAGACCTTGAGAAACTACTGAGACTAGGGAGGTTAACAATTTCAATTTTATTTTAATGAGATACTACTGTCCTGAGAAGCTGTGGAGATAAGGAGAGAAATAGCTACAAAATGAATGAGAAAATGCAGAGATGTAACAGAACAAGGAGATACAAGACTCTTTTCAAATGAAAGGCTCTGGGAATATGCTGTGGGAAATAAAATAAGGAATAGTCAAAGGGAAAGATCTCATCTTTGTATGCTGCTTTTCTACTTTTGTAAGTCAACGATAGTCATAAAAGAGCTGCATTGGGATCACCATCTGGTTCTGAGACAGATTATGGTATTGCAGAGTGAAATGCTGTTCAGCAGAGCTGAGTGTATGATTTAAAATTATGCTGAGCTGTTGTTGAATCACTCTTCAAAGTGAAAGTCATGTCAGAAATAGAAAGACTGTGCAATATTTGGTTTTCCCAGTACTGTGGCAAGGAACTTTCACAAGACTTCTTCACTAGTTTATGATGAGCCTGGTGCTCTAAACTTCATGTGTTCACAAACCGGGTGGTTGAGGAATGCTGTGGTATCTTGTTTCCCAGCTGTTTAAAATCAAGACCAAACAGCATGATACCTACGTTGATTTTGGTTTTGATTTTTGAAATATTTATTTTGCCCTTCATGGAACACTACATTGAACTTTTTGTAAGTTGCAGTATTATTCTGAGGTTGACACTGCTTTTGACTTTATGTCCAGCACTTTCTTCTGAGAGAAACAAATACCTCAAATCTTTTCCGGTTTCCAAACTACATCTCATCTGACAGTGCCACTGTTTTGCAATAAATTCAGGAGAAAAATAAGAAAACAAATATTAAAATAGGCATAATTCCTTGTTATGGACTTAAACATATCAATATGATTTCTGAGTTCATGTGTCTCGGACATAAAGTAAAATAATTTTCAAATGTAAAGTACTTACATCACTTTACAGGGGATGTAAGAGGAATGCACAGAGACATGTGTTCCTTACTAATTATTTATAGTAATAGCTAAAATCACTTTCAAGGGTACTGTACGGAGTTAGACTATTAATGCAAAAATAATTTTTTAACCGTAGGTGAAAGACTTCTGTTAACAATTTTATTTTGACCCCCAGATTCCTTCTGTTTGGTCTAAGACCCTAGAAGGCAATGTTTTCTCAAAAAGTCTAGTTCTCTCTTGTAGATCATTTTTAATGCACAATTTAAAAAGAGGAAATTGTTAAACAAAGGAACTTCTTCAGCATGTATAATTTGATAATAAGCATAGATGTCAGAGCCTTGAGGGTGGATGATTTTATTCTCAGCATGAAATTGTGTTGAAAATATCCACCAGTGGATGCAAATTTTTCTATTCCAGAGGCAAAATTGTTGTTTTTTATGAATCTACTGGCTAAGTCAAATCTGGTAGAGATAATTTAGTAAGCCACATAGAGGGAAAAGGGAAACTGCTTAATTGTCTTTTCATTTTGATTGCAGCACTGTAACAAGAGGCCCTCCAGCACACATCATCCTGTCTCCTTGGGAAGTGCAGCTGTGAATTGGGCTCCTGGATCCAACTGGAACTAAGATGTGAACAGGAGGAGAATGAAAGAGTTGCTTTGCCCTGGCTTAGTTTTCTGATTTGCAGCTTCTGCTGCCTGACTCTCTATTGCTCTGGAGAACGCCATTCTCTTTGATTTGCCAACCTTCCTAGGAACTTTAAAAGCTTCTCTCCAGTTGTCGCAGCTGGGCTGTGTATTTCTATATTGTAGTGATTTCAAATGAGCCACATAAATTATTGGTCTGTAATATGAGTTATTGATGCATGGAGTCATTCCGCCTGCACATTTTAGGTTTATCACTGATGTTTCTTATTGTCCGGTAGAAAAAGATTATTTTTACATTTTGTTAAATAGTTCCTGACCTTAAATAAAACATCATAGTATGTTTTAAGAGCGCATGGATTATGAACATACGCTGTTAGATTGGGAAGATGCAACTTTTTGGCTGTATAAGATACTTCTTTGATAATAATAATGATAAAAAATCTAGATCAGCCATCATAGAAATTCTAGGGAGAAGAAATAAATTTAATCATGATAAATTGATAAAACATAATATAAATAGTTAATATAGAGTAAAAAGATAAGAATTAATGTAAATATACTATTGAAGCTGAGTGAAATTATTTTAGAGGATAGTGACTTTGTTGCAAATAAGCAGCGGAAAAGGACAGAAACTATTAATCAATATGAAAATAGACAAAAAAACGTTTCACCCATAAAAAACAATCAGTAATATAAAAGTGTTTATTTCCAAATTTTCAAAATCAATCAAAACTGTGAAATGGTAAAAAAGATGTTAATAAAACACACACAATTTTGCATGTAACATGAATATCTGTGAGAGCAACATGAAGTTTCAAAGTAAAATAGGACATGCGGGGTTTCGGTTTTCTGTTGGGTTATTGTTTGCTGGAAAAAAAAAAAGATCCTACTTGATTTCTGAAGGACTTTATACCATAAGAAGGAAATTTTCTGCTTTTTGTTTTTCTGCTCAGGTTTCCCTTGTCTCTGTGAATCCCTTCCATGTAGTTCCTCTTGGTCAAATAACTCCCTTAGCGGTCTCATCTTGTGATCAGTGTTTCCCAACTTTGTGATCTGCTGCTTAGTCACATCCCTGACAAGAATGATCTTTTGAAAACTGAGCTTGCTTTGGGAGGGGGGCAGGTATCTTACTACCCAAGGCTGCTGCATTTAAATAGGTGATCATCGAAGATTGGTAATCCTCATTGTTAGACTTGTACATGGGTACAAGGTGTTTCTCATCACCTCCTCTGGAACTATACCCGTATGGAGGTAGATGATAGTATAGAAATGGATTAAATTCCATGTTCAAAATAATTTTGAAGTCTGACTCAGACTTACAAAGTGAATTCTTAAAGGAAATAGAAGGAATAATTTCCACATCTTACAGCCTTCCTGAATCATCATATTTATTTACTTTTAAAAATCTTGCTATACAAGGATTGTGAATTTTTTATTCTTTTTCTCTATTTCAGATACCTTATTTTCACTTACTAAATTGCTACTTAATAAAGTACATGCATAATGTTTTATCTTTAAAAAAAATTGAGAATGAGAATATCCTCACATCCTTTAGAAACACTTTGCATACTTCTCTTTTTTTTTTTTTTTTTTTTCTTTTCTGCACAGAGGGTTTAAAACTTGCAATAAAATGCATTGAGAAACTAGGCTATGACAATAAAAGGTGTCTTTCCATATCTAGCATAGGTGATAACAAAACATTGGAGATGCTTTATGGCATTATTCCCAAAGGAAGCTGACACTTCCAGTGTGCTATCCTGCTCCCATAGTAAAAAGTTAAAAATAAAGGAAATATTTTACAATTCTGGTACCCAAGAGAGGGTTATTTTCCCTTAAATGTGCTAGAACTATGCCTTGTAGATGAGTTTGTAGAAGATAGTAATAGTTTTTCTTTTTTTTTTCTATAATGCATATTTTCTTTCATCAACACTGACTTCTCAGTCTCTGAGTTAGTTATCCATTACTTCAGATGACATGCTTGCTCTCCACACGATCTTTCCAAAAGAGGAATTGGGGCTGTATCCATACTTTGAAGCAATTTGGTTTGCCTCTCAGCAATATTGGCTGGTTGGCAGAGCAAGTAAAGGGTGTGTGCTCTGTGGAAGAAGTGAAAAGAATTCAGTCTCACATCTGATTTAGCAGAAGTTTATTAGTTTAAACCTGGTATCATTCAAATGCTCTTACTTGCCCGGAAAACGGAAAGGAAAAGGAAATGTATTTTTTGTAAATATGTCTACATTGATATATATTTACATTCACAGGAATGTGTGTAAATACATTCCTGTGAAAAGGAAATACATTCTCTACATGGGCAAAGAAAGCGTTAATAAAAAAATTCAGTCACTCTACACTTGATAAAAATAAAAATGATGCTTAAACACAAAGGTACTGTCCCTGTTCTGCCTCAAATTCCTGGAGCAAAAGGGTTCTGAATAGCTCAGCGAAGCTGATTCAAGGACACAAATAACTTTAGCAGGTTTGCATTTACTTTGATGTCTGCAGAGTTGCGAAAGTCATAAGTGAGACAAAATGAATGCCATGGTAGGCAGATGCTAGTCAAACTATGCAGAGCTTCGCAGTTATTTCCCTTTTTCCGCACCATACTTATGATAGAATAGCTTTGCTCCCTGCCCTTATTTTTATGCTTCACTTTTGGGAGTGTGCAAATGTGCATATGGAGACCCTAGAACCTTTTTCTGTCTTATAGATTTCCATGTTGTCACTACTGATCTTTTTGATAAACACTTTTGGGGAGTACAGGACCTGGCAGAGCAGACTTTGCCAAAGAAGACTCCTAGGACACTGAGTGTGCTTTTTGGGTCAGAATTTCTCTGATCTGTACCAAAACAGCTGCCATTACCTTCTTCTCAAGCATATATATATGTATATATATATATATTTTAAAAAAAGGGGCAAAAGTCTGATTCTTTGTTATCTTTTTTTTTTTTTTTCCCTGAGAGCGGCATTTTTTTTCCCCTTCATTTTATACTGACCCTGATTAAGCAAAGTTGCACTTAATTGACATCCAGAGAGCAGTATATTTGTAAGCTTCCTCAGATCACAATCATGAGTTTGCCCTTGAAATCACAGTCATTCCTTTAGTTCAGTGGAGTCTCTGTGAGTATTTTAGTGATGCTGTGTTTGGCTAATTGTGGCAATCTATTCACGTGGTTCCAGATGGCCTGTATGCTCTCGCACACTGATTAATTAATTAAAAAAACAAAACCAAAAAACCCTCACCCTTGTTTTAAACAAATGCTTTGGCAGATTCTCAGGGAAAAAAAAAAAAAAAAGGTATTTAATTAAAATTGTTCATTTGCCCTTCTTGGCACAAGACTTTGAGGGATTTTTATAGAGATAATTTAGGGTGTGTAAAGCATTTAGATAAATAGGATTATTAATATACAATTATTGATTAAATTTCTCAATTTAAAAATTGTGAACATGCAGGATTCAAACTCTGATTCTTTATATTATTTTTAGTTAGCTTTCTTCTGTCTCTTGAAACACGCAAGTGACTTTTAGGCTTTCATAGATGCTACTTCGGCATAGATTAGATCACTGTCACCTTTGACATTAATAACAAAGAGTATGGAGAAGTGTGGTCTCAAATGTCTGTGTTATTGGGAGACTATGAATAATTGGCTTTACAAAAGCACTCGCAGCACTTAAAGTGAGGAAGCCATAGTTGCTGGCAATAGTGCTTAAAGGAGTTGCCATTGAATTGATTACAGAAAATAAATTTTGTTGGAACAGGTCTGTTAGGATCTATTGCACAAGAATAGACAAACACAAGAAGTATAACAAGGTCTACACTATGTTAATTAAAGAATGGCCAAGGTATATGCTGGTAAGAACATCCATTTAAGGTGCTAGCTATTATGGTGTGGATAATTATAAATATTAGTTACTACTAATATTTACAAGCTACTACTCTTGATGGTGTCTGACATTTAATATTTTATGCCAACAATAACAGTTTAAGTAATTAGTTATCTTCTGTGATCTGCAGGAAAACCGATCTTTTTCTTGGAGAACACATACTTTGATAACTCTAGCCTGTTTCCATAAATCATGTATGCTCATTATAAACTATAATTTCAAGTCTTTATCAATTTCAAGTTGATGTTGATGCTAAGTAACATACCGGGATTTATTCTCCACTAAAGATACAACCTTGTACAATTTGTATAGAAATAAATCTGAAAACACAAAAGCCACAAACATTTATGTACTGGTACTTTATGTCTGTGCATATTTTTGCCCTAATAGATGTTTGTTAAGTGAAAGAAAATGACTGGCTGAAGTGAGGCAAGGGAAGGCTTTGAATATGGTGATTTTTACGAGGAGAGGATAGATACTTTAACATTTGAAGTCTAAAAGATAAATACAGTTCCCACATATGTAATAGAGAAATATTAGATTAGCTGGCATAAATGGAGTCTTAGACCAGCGGTGTCTTTTAACTATATTCGATGGTCAAACATCAGTTAAAATTTGAAGAACAATTGTCCTAATTTGTGACTCCTTATATGATTTTAGTGAAAATTAAAATCAACAAAACATGTCTTACACATCCCTCTCTTGATATGTTGATTTCTTTCAACTGTCAATATCTAAACTATAAAATAAGAATCTCCAGAAGACCTCTAGACATAGTGTTTGTATTGTGCTGTTACTTGGTCAGCCTATCTATGTGAAAACAATAGTGGCAGTCTGGATTACTCTTGAGTGTCATACTCTTCTGAGATAATACATTAATACTTAATTTAAATAAATCAATGGAGAAGTGAAACTATTAATTAGGCTTATTTTGGTGGGCATTGCTTAGGGAGATTTTGATGAAAGAAAAATCTTACTTACAAAAAGTCCCCAGACAGCATCTTAGGAAGGTAGTGTGCTCGTTTATAATAGGACTCTGGAGTTTCTAAGTATATTTTGGATTCCATCCATGTTTCTTGAACCTGTGAGTGTGTTTGGACATGCAATTACTACTCATCTATGCATTTCACAGACATAAATAAAAAAGATTTGCCTTTTCTTGTTCACTAAACCTTGTGTAAATCTACTGCTAATCTACAAGATAAATGGTAGATATGCAAATTAGCAGCCTGATATGAACAGCAAAAAAAAAAAAAAAAATTGAGAAAGGTCATTTGCCATTTTGAGAATAACGTATACTGGTACATTCATTATGATGGATATACCAATTGCCATTACAGTGCCTGGCCTGAACAGGTTTCTAAAAGCTCTAGGGCAATTATTTTTATGAGCTCAATGCAGAAACATTTTGCAAAATGCAGTGGTCAGTGTGGCTGAAGCGATCAGATTCAATGATTGTAACAATTTCAATTGATCTTAAGTATGTGAAGCTTTGATTTTGTGAATAGTTTTATTTTGGTTTCTTTTATATAGAAATATACTCTGTACATTCTGTATAATCCTAATAGCCTCTTTAAAAGTATACAAGGTGAACATAAATCAATAAGCTTCCTCAATTGCTCCTTGAACAGGGAAGCTAAAACAAAAGCTTAAATAATCACTCCCTTAAACTGATATATTCATTTAAAGCTTTTCTTTCAGACTGAATATTCAAAAATGCTAGTTTCATTACCTATCTTTGGAGAATGGTAATCCTGTGTCACACAATTAAGTATGTATAAAAGAATTAAGTTCCTGTACTATCAAGTATATGTGAATTGACTGTATTCAGGTTCTTGTGCTATAGTCATTACTAGATTATCTGAATACCTTCAAAAATTTCAGTATGTGAGGTGACTTAACACCTGTCATTTAGCAATGATCTGAATAGCTCATTCAATCCTGAACTTTTTCTGACTTGTGTTAAAGGTACCAGATGCTGTCATATCAGCAAGATAAAATACTAGTGTTTGCAGATTATCTTTGAGACAATTTGCCAAGTTAATCAAAAATCTAGTACTGGTCTTTTGCCATACATGAAAGTCTTTGTGCAGCCTTTGAGACATCTTTTTTTTTGCATGATTCACCTGTACAACTAATGCATAGCTTTTATTTTGTGTACAGTGTGTTAATTAAACTTAAAATTAAGCTTAGTTAATGAATATACTCTCTCAGGTTACATAAGCATCTATGTAAATATGCTGCAACAAAATAAAACACTAATTATCTTAGGAAATGTTTAGCTGTTGGCTCAGTGGATGTCTTGTATGGACCTTTCTTGTAAGGATATTTACTCAGAGCATGTTAATACTTAATCTGCAAGAGAATTCTCCATATATATCTGAAATAAACCGTGATTATAAATTAAAATGAGAATTTCCCTTCTGCGGTGTGTCAGTTTTCAATATGCGTAGATATAAACCTAGGCATGTGCAGACTGACACAGACACATGGTTCCTGATCTCAGAGTGGCATGAATATAAACAGTTCAATCTATGAACAGGAGCTTAGGGAGTATACAAAGAAAAGCTTTTGTTTTTAGTTATGTATCATGAGAAAAAACTCTCCTAGAAGAATGAAAAATACAAATTTGGTTTGGTTGATTCTTACTAAACTTGATATTTTTCCTTTATAGGTCCTGGAGTATTTAGAAGGAAAGCAAGATGGTATTTCTATTAAAAGTGCTATTATATTTACTTTACACTGTTTTAATTCTGTGTAATTCCTATATGCCCCTGCTAACATTTATTATATCAAGGGTACCCGAAATTCTAGCTTTGGCAGCATAGACATGAAAAGAAGCTAGTTTACTCTGCTGAGAATAAGGGATAACAGACTCAGGCAGATTGATGAGAGAGAGAAGGCAATAGGGAGATGTACAGGATCATCAGTCAAAGGTTTTCATAGAAAACATGGCAAAGGACAACTTTATGAAGTATCTTTGCTATGAGGTAAATGCGCAGATGTTTGTGGTGAGCTTACCCCAGGCTGATAGGAGATGCTTGACTGTGGATTTTTTTGAACAGTGGGTGAGTGATGGAGACTGGAGTCTCTGTCTGAGGAAAGGGGGAATTACCCTACCTGCTTATAGCAGGTCAGATGATGACCTGATGTGAGATACTAAAGTAACATGATCTTCTAAGTCCACTGAAAGCAAACTTAAGGGGTCTAGAGATTAACATATAGGAAAGAGGTTTTTTTGACCGTAAACTCACTAAAAAAAAAGGTGTGAAGAAGTTCAGTGCCTTGGAGCTGAAAATGTATGTATTCAGATGGGGAAAAAAAAGAGTTATATTTTTAATAGTGAGAAGAATTAACCACTCACATTTGATTGTAGCCTCCATCAAAGACTGGAATCCAGATAAGTGTTTATCTGCAAAGATGGCCGTAGACATATTCTTACCATTTGTTGTCTGAGTCTGTAAGGAAGCTGGCTGAGTGAGTGTGGAGCCATAGAATAGTATGATGATAGATAGCTGAGTTAGAGGCTACCTTGGATTAGAAACATCCATTTTTAATTTTGGTACAAGGTCATGTTAATACCCCTATAGAGATTCATGATCAAAATGGCCTGATGTTTAGGCAGCTTGGTGAATGAACAGAAAGAATATTTAACTGTCCATATACACACACCTTAGGAGAAATGCTATAATGAAAAAGAAGTTGTCATAGATGACACACTGGAATAAGAGGATGATGTTCTTCAAGTGGACTAGTAGATTAGCTACCTCTCTATCCTTAAAAACCGTTACTCTAAGGGCAAGCAAAAGAAAAATGCGAGAGAGGAAATTATGACAAATGAATTAAATATTACTATTTAAATGGCTGTGTCTGCTGTTTGTTATAGTATTTAAAATTATTTCTCACCAGCAGAAGGATCACTCTGCATTGCCTGAACTGCTTGTTTGTTTCAGACTTGCCATGTTGTGATTTGTGTCTGCAAGGAAATAAGGAAATCTGTTATTGACAGAGTGTGATAAAACGTAATGACATAAATTATTTACCTTTTATTCATTATTCTTAGATCCATCACATTCATGAATCTATCTCTCCATAAATTTTAATTCATTTATATGTTTAAATGAATTATTCCAGAAAATGTTTAGGACTGAAAAAAGGAAGATTAGGTAAAGCTGAAGTAGCTGTCATTGGAGAAGTTGGCCAAATGGGCAGAGTATTATAATAAAATTCAGCTGAATTATGTATAATTCTTCATGAAATCTGTTTAGATTTGTATATAAAATTCATGCTCATGTTTCTTGCACTATTTCATCTTTGATTCTGTTATATCAATCCTTATTTACACTGCTTGAAGTAGTGAATTACATACTTATTTTAAAGTAGTTTACACAAGGTTTGTACTCTTACTATAAGGATACTAGATGGAAACTTCCATGCATGCTGTTGCACAGCTGATAGTGTTTCTGAAATTTTTCTGCTTATGGCCAGCAGAGGTCTTTCATAGATTTCACTGAATGTCTTAGAAATACACAGAAAGCTTTAAAATAGATATGAACATTTTGACATGCTTGTCTTTATATTAAAATTGAATATCATGGAAACTTCATGAAAGCCAAAAATAGTTCACTGTGGTTTACTTGTTCTGTAAAATGGTGAAAGAACAAAGACCTTTATGCATTCCTCCTTAGTAAATCCCCCCCTCCATAGCAGATCATCAGTTTTTCTTTAACTGATGCTGGATTAAGTAGCTAATACCAGAAACATTGGGATAGTTCCTCTTTCCATGTTGTATTCCAAATCCTCTTTAAGATAAGGTCAGAATGAGATACCTAAGGTGAAACTTTGGAGATATTTCTGCCTTGCTCTTGATTTCTTCATGTTCCGCATAGGAAGCCTTAGATCAAGACTTTGTGTTCTGCTACAGTGAGCGATGTGCTCATCCTACCTAACTTTGGATATCTAATTGAATCATTTAAGTTGGAATCTTCCTAAATGCCATGGAGTATGACTAAGGACTGACACAGTTCTTCCTGGGAGAAGGAGTATGTGAGTTCTGAATCAGTGTCTGGGTATCTGCACTCATTACCTGATTTTAAAAGGAACCATGGATAGCTGTTTTCTGATATAAATGCCTCTGCATTCTGATCTGATATATTCATCTGATATAAATGCCTCTCCTAGGCAGGAGAATCTGGACTCAGAGATTGAAGTCATTTAACAGACGCAGATCCCTCCTTTGTTTAGGAGGGTTCACTCCTAAAGTGAAGTATTCTGTGAAGTACTCTGAAACTTGGAAAAGAAGCTGTTCACAAGCTAAGCAGTGGCCAGAATTTCTTAGACATTGATTATTATCTTTGAAAATGAAAAAAAAAAAAAAGATAAATACATGAGATGATAGGGAATAATATTCAAAATTAATCAAAACAAAGTGTGCTATTTAACAGTTCCTGAATTTATTTTTAAACATAATGATGCATGAATAAGTTATAAAACAGAATTCTAATAGTTACAATACATATATGTAAGAGCTGCAGGCGGACATATGCGATACAATTTGTAAAAATTCTATAAAGAGTACTCGCTGGATATATTCTTTTCCTTTTATTTTTCAGATCTTTATATTGTTCACACTGAAAATTAGAGTTCCACTATTACCATTTCTGTTACTTTGAATCGTGGATGTACTTCATACAAAATGGTAGCCAGTTTCCCAAGAGCACAAATTTTTCCACAACACAGCTACTTATTTTGTTTCTAGAAAAATCACCCTTAATTTCTCGACTTCCCCAACTCCCCAGTAAAAATGTTATTGTACATTGTTGTTGAGAAAATATCTTCCTTGTAGTTTTCGTTAGTTAGATGAAAATGAAAACTGTAGCTGTCAGCAATTTCAACCGATTTCTTCCCCAAAGTCAGAGAATCTGTAGTGCTGTAGCAAAACCTGATGCCTCCCTGCTGCTCTTTACTGGAGGACCAAAGAGCTGCCATAATTCACCCACCTGCACCATTTCTATGTGCAATCTTTCTTTTTTTTTTTTTTTTCTAACTGAATGTCAATTGATTTTTACTTTTTTCTTAAATACATGAGCATAGATAAAGTATATACCATTAGAAATGATTCCTCCTTAAAACTAAGTCATACAGAAATGCACCTTTTAATCTATATGCACTAGTTTTTTTTTTTTTTCTTATTTAAATATGTATTATACTTGTATGAGATGTATACCATGTTTTTTTTGAATAATGTTTAGATTTTCACAAGTGCTGGCTCATGTGCATCACACCCAGTGAGCAGATCTTCATATCTTCCTCTTTCTTATATATTCTCTCAGCTTTCAGAACCTTACGACCAATCTTTCAGATTTAACACAATGGTCTTCTGCATCACTGAAATACTCATATTTGGCTTCTCAATTACTCTAGTCCTGCAATTATAAGAACTAATAGAGGCTAGCAAAGCAAGGAAATAATGGAGACACAGTTAAGTATAACTGTATCATTTAGGACCTGATCCTGAAAATTGATATTTTGCACAGGAATAAGGTGAGCATAGCTGTTTTTGCTCATATCCAGAGAGCAGGGAGAAATGTACAGACCCATCAGCCACGTGCCTCCTTAAGCAGGAAAGCAGAGCAACCACCCCTAGGACTTCGGAAATTTCCTTCTGTAAGGATGATCCCCATTTCTTTTACATATCAATAGGTAGACTTGGCTAAGCATGCTGGTAGAGCAGTGGGTGTCTTTCTATTTGTGCAAATCTTGGAGGTGTCTTGGAAGCAAAACTGAAGCTTCCACTGTGGTGAATGCTGGCTGTGCCATATTTGTATATAACCCTGCTATTTCTGCTATATATCTCCTATCTAATGTTTGCATTTCATTACACATTTAGTTTTAATTCATTTTTCTAATGATTGAAGAAAAAAAAGTGTAGTTATTCTATTCCTTACTGCTCTATTTGTATGCTTGTTGCTTTCCCAACGAGGATAAATAATTTCAAGTAACATATTCCAAATATTCTGCATGTGTTTCTTATATCAAAGTGTTGAGGTGCAATTTCCATAATATTACTTGTATTTTCTGTGGAGATCGAGTCTGATGTCACCTGCCGAGACAGACAGGTTCATTTACTGCAGTGTTTGTTCTGTCTCCATTATCTGCAGAACCTCAGGCAAATAGTTTACAATGTGGATAGTATCCCAGAATCAAGCAAGGGTTGTCATGTCTGGTGATGTTAGACAGTTTTCAGAAATTGCTTAGGGAACAAGGTCTTTTTCTTATAGCTAATAAGGCCGATATATTCTCAGATTATCAGATTCACTCTTTCTAGTGTTTTCTTCTCAGTTTTAGTATATCACAATGGCAGGCTAGAAAGTCATTTGATGAGTACCAGCTAAACACATGTGGCGCAGTCATTTCTGACACATGCAGTTTTAATGCATGCTGACTACATAATGCAGACTGACATAATCCTAAAGGAGCATCTGTTTTTGGACTTTGCATTTTGGCTTTCATTCAGGTTTGAAATTAAAGTTCTTTGATATGATGAAATAATGCTTCCTTGCATTGACATGTAGAGCTAAAGTGACCTTGGGTGAGCACACCACATCTGCTAGCAGCCCTGTGTTTACAATGATTTCTGCGGAAAAACACACAGAAACAATGCACTGCTATCTCAGCATGTCATTTTTCTTCCTGCTAGGCCACAGCTACAATCCTGAAACTGTCAAATCAGCAGTAAAACAGATTTTGCTTGAGTTCCTCCCTGCTTAATTATCAGTGACTCAACAATTCTCTTTCACTTTCACTGGGTCAATCCAGGCAATCCCAGTGCTTCAAATGACCAATTAGTGACATGACAGCA
Source organism: Nothocercus julius (assembly GCA_013398735.1). Lineage (NCBI taxonomy): Eukaryota > Metazoa > Chordata > Aves > Tinamiformes > Tinamidae > Nothocercus > Nothocercus julius. The sequence continues at coordinate 206,911 of VZSV01000031.1, forward strand.
CAGGCACTTGAGCTGACTTGAGCTGTCTGGTTTAGAACTGAGCTTAGCTTCTACTTAGGCGTGTTAACAGCCTCATAATTAGATTTCTTTCTAAACTTAAACTGGATTCTGCAAAAGATCCCTGAGGTTTAAGACAAAGCAATCATTTTGCTAGAATTGCAGCTGTGCCCTTTATCCTATCCAGCTTTTAAATGATGTCTTTTTTTTTTTTTAAATATGCTGCTTCCTCATCTTCATTTTCATTCATGGAATTCTGGAGACTAAGGGTTCTGTTTTAACTCAGCTCATGCATTTGCTTCCACTGCTTTGCTGTATTCATTCTGTGTAGGCTGTAAAAATAGATAAATGTGAATGTTTCCATTATAGCATACTGGGGAGAGGAAATTGGCTAAATGAAACAAAGAGTGATGAAAGGAGAACAGGAGAACATCAGTGAGTTGAAATGGATTTCTCCCTTTCTTATCTTACTTGCTAGTCCTACATCATACAACTCCTGAGCCAAACAAGGTGTACAACAATAATCTATAAATGGCCTATGTGCAGTAAAGAGGTTTCCGGGAGGAATTGGTGGAATATGATGCAAGAATATTGCCACAGGTGACAGCCACTCCTGTCACAACATTCAAAAAGAGAGGAACTCATGACGCATAAGAGATGCCAAGCAGTGAAGTGCATATCCATTACAATTTGAAACCTATCCAAGGGCTGGCTGTCCTTCAGCTTGACCTACTTCATCCATGATAACAGCACATTGCATGACAGCTGCTGCTGTGGCTACTGCAGCCTCAGGACTGAGCTGTAGCTTCTCTGGTTCCGTTTCTTTCAGCTTGTGAGGGCTGATGGACTGAATCCATTGATCTCCTGCAAAGAAGAAATATTCACTTCTATGCATGGACATCATGTGTTATGGAAGTCTAGGCATAAACATGTAAGAACCTTCTGTCTTTAAAATTTCACCTTTGGGAGTATAAAGCTATAGATTTATAGAAGCCTAAGAAATCTTGCAATAGTTCCTATTCACTAGAAGTAAAGCACGAAAGGCAGCAATGAAAGGAAAATTGCACATATTTTGAAATATGTATAGTCATTGTCTCTAGTTATGAAGAAGCATAAATCACAATATAATTTAGGTCTGAAGTATTATAATAAAAATCAAGCAATTTCTATCTAAGCGGTATTGCAAGGCAGACAAAGACAGAAGATTGGAGACCTTTAAGTATCTGTTATTTTTTGCTAATGGTTTATTATAGTTCTTCCAAAACATTTTTTCAATTAGACAAGGCATTTTCTTAAACATTTGAAATTCAAAAACTGCTCTAAAATTCTTTGATTTACCAACAGGTTCCTTATGCAGTGGGAAACCTCTCTTAATTTGCCTCATAAGAGTTAGTATTTAGATGCCAGATGCAGCACTTTAATTCTGTAGAATGATTGCTAAATAAAATCCAAATTCTTTTCCTGTGATTCAGGATCCTAAATGCAACCACTATCCTAGAGAACAAAAGATTATGATCTACTTCTAATGTATGCTGAGCACGCATTCATTTTCTTTACATCAGGCATGGTTCCTTCTTTCTGTTTGGAGCTACTCCAAGTGAAGCCATTCATAATTGTTTTCCCATCACTCCAAAAAAGGGAAAAAATATACTGGTAGGGGTTAAATCAAGTTCTACTAAAAGATTTAGGTTAAAATCTGAAATCTGAAGCATTACTTCACAATTTAAAGACAATTTATGGTGGAATTAGATGTCCAAATACATAACCAAAACACTTGTGCAACAAAGAGATCACAGGAACCTAAACAGGCGTGTGAAATTTCTTAGGCTCTTAAGATACTGTGTATGTGTGGAGAGAGACAGACCAAGTGACAGAATGAGAGACTGATGGGCGCGTATCCAAAAGAGGAAAAACACCTGGGCTCTAGTGCAGGCTTCCAACTCTGCCTGTACGCTGGTTGCCAAGCCACTAACCTGCCAACTAAGCTAATGAATTACTATTAATTAATTAATAAATAAACAAACAAGCCTCCTTCCCCCAAACATCTCGGCATTGGAAACTGTATCCCATGCTTTCTTCTTCCCTTACAATGGTCTTCATCTACTGCTTCCTGCTACCGGTTACTTTCCAGCTTCTCTAGAACAAATTATTCTTTCTCTCCTGTCCAATGTTAAAACTCTTACAGTCTGTTATGCTGTTATTTGAGCTCTGGCAGGGGACAATACTGCACACAGATTTATCTAGAGAATACAGTGGTAGGATCTTTTCATCCTTCTTCTTACAGATACATCTCTTTTTACATTTAAGGTTTACATTAAACATTTTATCTCATATTCTGAACTTAGAGTTTGTGATGGTTGAGTATAACCACACTTTCACTAAGTCTTTTCAAAGTCATGGATGATGGAAATACAGTTCTCATCTCTCAGAGTTATTGACTTATACCCTTGGTTCTTTGATACTTGATTCCTTACATTTGTGCAATCATGTTACCGAATAATTTGTTTTCTCTGTAACCCCATTGTTTAACACTTTGCCAACCTTTTATTGCCAGCAAATTTTATAAACAGGTCTTTTCTCACCCTCTCCCCAAAGGTTCACCCAGAAATGTATTTATATCACATAGTCAGATTAAGAGGTTATGTTCTTACATATTATGTCTAATATATACGTCCCCTGGCCATGAGACTAAAGGAAATGACCTGCTAAATGAACATACTTTAATTTCAATTTAATTAAAATGCAATTTATTGATTTTTTTTGAAAAGCTTTTAGTTCACCTATTTTCAATATGAGAGATAAATACTAGAATATTTATGTGCATGCAAATACCTGATGATATACTCATTATATATGGATATAGTTACTATTAAATGGGATTTTGTTAAATTCTGGAGCATATTGTCAGACTTTATATTTCCTCATTTTTTTGATCAGAGTATTGGAGGATCTGCCTTTATGTAAGAGACCATAGCACTGTCTTGTAAACTGTAGTCTGATTTTCTGAAACATTGCACAGTGTCATTTGTAACTGTTTGAGGTTTGAAATTGAAGATGTTCACTTCCATCTTAAACCTCAAGAAGAGCTGTTATCTGCATCTGAAAATTATTTTGAGAGTGCAGTTGATAAGGCAGTCTGTTCTGAGGACTGATTATCAGGTGGTTTACAACATCACCCAGGTAAAGTTCAGTTCGTGATGTGTAATCTAATGCTATACCAATTGAGACACTAAAACATTTATATATTAAAAAAAGATTTCTAAAAAAATTTACATAATCACCACTTATTAGTGGATCTTAAGAAGATAACAGAGTGCTGCAATTATACCTGATAAGTACTGATAAGTAAATATTGCATTGAATTCAGTGCTATGTTAGGATGTATGTAGCTGAGTTACGAGCAGTTTGATGCTACTGTATTTGTATAAAATATCGTGCTTACACACAAATTGTAAAAAGTTTTTACGGATAATTTGACAACTGTAACATTGATTGCAGGCAGCATCAGAGGAGCTAAAGTAATTAAAATAATGACTTTTTTTCCATAACACACTAATTTCCCACAGTGAACACTGAAAATGCTAACTTTCAATTCTAACACTTGAGATTCTTCAGCTAGTCAGATTCTGGACATGGTGAACTTTAGTAACAGAGTCATTATCCATGAAATGCATTATTCTTAGTTTGTTCCTTTTCAAAATTTGGTGTGATCTGTAAGATTATAGTGAAGGTAGGAAATGCACCCTTCGCTTTAATAAAGTTCAGTTTGGTTTCGTTACTCATTTTCTGTAATTTTATCCCTGAGACAAAGCAGTGAGCATGGGAAGGTTCAAGTAAGAAAACACAGATATCAGCTATACCAAGTGTAATATCTATGATGCTGATATTTGAAAAGAATCAGCCAGCACTATGTGGACTTCGAATGTTCAGTTGTAAGGCATACTTTTAGTTATTAGATTGATCCTTATTCTGTAAAAATGCATGCATGAACAGGAACTTCGCTGTGATATTAATGGAACTATTCACATGAACGGAGAAAACTTAGAACAAGCAGAATCTGTGATTTTAGATAATCACCCATGCTCAGAATAAAAAAAAAAAAAAAAAAAAAAAAAAGTTTCTTTCTCCAGTTAGGACATACTTACACACAGACTTCACAGGAATATGAAGATTCATGATAGCATGAAACTCTACATGGACTAATTTTCCTGCTTCTTGACTGTGCAAATTAGATTGTGTGCCCTGTATGTAAGCTAAATAGCTCAAAACTAGTTCTCTTTTCTCATTATTCTGCTATATTCTTCAATACAGCTACAGTTTGAGAGGCAAAAATTCTATTTATTTTGATCACAGAAAATTTCCCATAAGCCTGAAGATGTTGGAATTTCTGTTCCATATAAACCTTACTTCTACTTCAAACAACGTGGATCCCACAGGGCAGTAGCTCCATATATTTGGGAACACAGTTATTGACCAAACAACTGCCCACAAATCGTCCAACACATGCAGGATTTATGCTGGATCTTATGCTGGTTAGTTACCTGGCTATAAGTAACTTTTCATTGCAACATTTCAGCATAGAAAAAATACCGAGTGATACAGTGAAAATCACAAGAAATGGTTTTTAAATTATGCCCTCCTTACTATTTCTGAGGTTGAGATACTTAAATTGTTATGAAAAAAAGCTGGCTGTTCTGAATCTTTTGCCTATTTGGATTTCTGTGAAAAAGGGCTACACTTTAAGGATACTGGATGAAGTTAGAGATTTCAATGTGGAATTATCAGAAAAAGTGTGCACGTAAACTTGAGAGTACGCACATGTACACTCTCAACATGTACATTTCCACACAATGGCAGATATGGATTTGTACATCCCAAATTCTTTCACACAAGTTTGCCCCTGGTGATTCTCTCCATTCCTTTGGAAAAGCAGTATTGAAAGCAGTTTTGGAAACATGACAGTAATAGTTCAGCTCCATTAATTAGTGCCTGCTAATTGTTCATGGATGAAACTGAGGGCTTGGTCATGGTTACTGCAAGGAGGGTTCCCATCTCCACAGTCTGCAATGGCTCCAAAGGTGCCCTGTATCAAGAAAGACAAGGAAGATGACAAAGGAGGCAGGAATATAAAAGGGAATGGGAGGTGGAAATATTAATGGGAACTGTGTGGTGAGGAGTGTGAGGGCTCAGGCCAGACAAAAACACGTAGGAGTTGGGAGAGTAGTGTTACTTGCTTGGTCCATATGTGTCCAGATGCAACAGATAAAACACAATATCAGACGCTTTAAAAATGTTAATAAATCCATGTAAATTTCTAAGCACCGCTCTATCAGCAAGCCCCCAAAGTTCTATCCTCCACACCACCCACAAACCTTCATATCCCCAGCTTCCCTTGAACATGTGGATTACAAACCCATACCCCATGTCTGGAAGAGTGGATTCTCCTATACACACGCACCTTCTGTTGAACTTGAGTGATTTAGCTTTATGTGTATGCGGCTACCTGTGATCTGAGAATGTACATGGCACTGAAACCTCCTCATTTTTTGTTTTTTCCAATACTCCTGAAATTAATCAGCCAGTAGGCATCCGGCAAAGTCCTGATTAGGTATGAGCTTATTAAAGGAGATTTCTGTATACTAATTTTGACAGATACTTCAGCATGTTGCTGAACAATGAGGCACTTTTGATATTCCCACATATAAAACAAGTGTTTCGCTTAACCACAAACCTGTCAACAACAAGGTGTTTCAGGGTAAGGGAAGACCTCAGTTTTCCCTTGGACAACACACTGAGACAATCAGATCTCTGCCATACTGATCCTACTAATGCTTTCATCATATAGCTATAACACGGTGAATATATCCGTCTAAAAGCCGAGATCTTTTATGAATATCACAAATCCAAATAGTTGTAACTAAATAGGCTTTCATATGTTAAGTTCAGCATTTCATTTTCAGAGACTACAGTTTTGCTGAACTCAGCTTTCTACAGTCACAAGACACTTCCAAGCAATACTGGAATTTTATGTGAGTTTTCTACAGTTGATGACAGATCAGCTGGCAGCAAGTTGAATTCTCTTTCTATACGAACTTTTACAGTGCTGTAAGAATTTTTCCTTGCACCAACTAAATATGTCATTATACAATCCCAGTAACATTACTTTTTTTTTTTTTTTTTTCATTCTGAAAAATAACAGGTCTGATCCTTAGGGCAGGAGAAGGTAGTTTTCAAATATTTGTTGGTTTGGGAGTAGAGCAGCAACTGAGTACCTTGAAATTTAATAATGGAAGATTGATATTAGTATGTCAAATTGAAAGCTCCTTAACTAAGTGAGCATCACTAGTAGAAATGCTATGGAAGATATTAGAAAGAAAACAGTGTAAGCTATGTGGCAGCATGATTGCTTTAATTAAATGCAATTTCAAGTGTGTGTATAATATATTCTCTTTAGTGTTTGCTTTTTTTTTACAATTACATCTAGGAATATCAGATTAATTATATGAAAGAAAAAAAAAATCAAAAAGATCACAGATGTTCTATTGATTTATGTCCCTGCCACTTTCTCTTCATGGTGTATAAAATACCATTTGATTTTATCTAAGTAAAATATTGTTAAGTGTCCCAAATGTTCAGTTTTATTATTGGATGGTAATTTGAAATTATTTTAGTACAAGAAGTTGAAGAGTTAAAACTTTAAAAAAGAGAATTCAGGGACAGAGACAGCAATATATGAAAACTTACACTCCACTATACTTCTCTTCAATATTTATGCATCTCTAGGGAGGAATAGCATCAGTCTGTTAGAAAATCTTAGAGATAAATTGTCCACTGTACTAAATCTAAAGTAGAACATGTATTACAAAACAAAAATAGTATCTCAAAAGTTAATGATGTACTATAACTTTCTCCCTCCAATAAAACATAGACTTCTATGTCTATATCAAAAGAACAAATTTCAGCCTTCTGCTGCATCTCCACTCACTCATGGAGATGATTCTGAAAAAAATAAGTGTAACAGACTGTGAATCAGTTATTGACAAACCAAGTATGAGAAAAAATCATTAATTGATGACATAAACTTTGTAGGTCATTTCCTGAATTGCTACTCACATAAAGGACCCATTGCCTTGGACTGACCTGGGTTCATAATGTTTTAAAGCCAAATCCAGATCATTCCATGCCCAAAATAATATGAGTGTAAGTGGAATCTGTGATATAAATCTCTCAATTGTAAAGCCATTATATTTTGAGGTAGATTTTTTTTCTCTAAAGAGAAGTCCACTTCAAATACTTAACTTAATATTCAGTTTCCATTTCCGGGTTGTCTCAGACTTGGAGTTGATGGTAAGTTAATTTTTTAGTATAATTACATTTGTCAATATCATGCATTAAAAAACTGCTAGCAAAGCAGCTGTGCAGCCATTCAGAGGGACCTAGACAGGTTGGATAGTTGGACAAAGAGGAACCTCAGGAGGTTCAACATGGACAAGTGCACCTGAGGAGGAATGACCCCAGGCATCAGTACACATTAGGGGTTGACCTGCTGGAAAGCAGGTCTGCCTTTTTTTTTTTTCTTTTCTTTTTTTTGTAATAGGTCAGAGGAATAAAATAGTTTGAAATAAACATTTATAAAGTTCATATTCAGATACTAAACAGATTTTTATGTTAGATCTTAGTAAATTGTGAGAGCTGGATAGTATTCACCACAATGGAACTCATTTGAAACTGCAGAGCTCTTGGCCAACGTATGCAATAGGTTGTCTCACCAGCAACAGTGTCAGAGTATCAGGGGGTGCCAGTAGAAATCTCAGCTTGAAAGAAAACTTGAAAGGTACTCCTAGGAACTACACCCGGTGTCTAAATTCTTCTTTAGTTAGATAGTAGAGTCTATGGTAAAGAATAAGATAGATGAGTGCATGGATAAGCATAGTCTCCTGGAAAGGACAGCATGACTTTGCAACATATAAATGGAGGTAATCTTCACGGCCTTGATGTAGTTCTGTGAGACTATCAAAGAATGTGAAATTTGTTTTTTCAAAAAGGTATTTGACAAGCTTCTATTACAAAGATTATTAAAGAAAGATGACAAAATATTGACGGAAAAGTTGTTTTATAGTTTGAAAATTGGTTGAAAGATCAAAATCTCTAAAGTCATTGCCTCTGTGTGCAAAAATTGCATCAGTGTCCAATCAAAAAGACCCACAAAATGTTAGGCAACAGTAGGTAGGCACTGAGAACAAGACAGAGATTTTCATTTTGCTGCCGTCCTTTGCCCATGCCTGGAGCAGTGTGCAGTTCTTGCCTCAAGGAGCTAAACAAAAGAAGTGGGGTACCTTAAGAGGGCAAACTAGAAAGGCTGAGATTCTTCACTCTGAAGGAAAGAGGCTCATTCTCAGACCTGAGGCTAAGAAAATAATGAGATGAATTGGTAAGGCGAAGATGAATTATTTGCCAAATTCCATAATGCTAAAACCAGAGGGCATTCTATGAAACCAGTAGAAAATCAGTTTAAAACAGACAAAACAAAACAAAACAAAACAAAACAAAACAAAACAAAACAAAACAAAACAAAAACTTCCAGTGAAGCTTCACAGCTTACTGCCGCAGGAGGTAGTATCACTATGTTCAGACTTGGAGCACTCAAATTCATGGAAACCAGTATGGACCTGCTGGATACTTACTGGAGTGGTATACAATTTGCACTGCGTACTTAAACATTCATAATCCAACTGTTCCAGCTTCTGGTGAAGTGAGAAAGGAAACAAAAGGAGAGGAATAGAGAAAGTAGTGTGGCTTATATGCTTTCTCTAAGTAGCACTGCCTGTTGACACTTGCACGGTAATGAGTTGGATGACCAAGTAGAGCATATATTATGCTTTCAAATGCATTTGTATGCTAACCTCGTTATTGAAATTTGATACTTCAACAACAATGTGATAGGAAAAAAATTAAGTCAAATTCATGTCTACAGAAAGGATAATATTCACAAATATAACATGCAGGTTAAAATTCTCAAAATCTATGAAGGTCAGGTTTTAAAATGCCAGAAGCAACCTTGAAGTTAATCAAACAATGGAAATAAAGGTTGGGATGCTCAGTGTGGTGGTAAAATTAGGCATTTGAATAAATAGTTGAATTAAGCACGTGATTACCTGTGCAGTGAACGTGGAGAAGTAAACACCAAAGAATTTCTAACTTTCAGCACGAAGGAAGGGTAAGAAAGAAGCCTGTTACTACACAGTAGGAGATAGGGTCTTCATGCAGAAGTAGAAAGACATGAAATCTGTTCTTTTCTCTTTCAAGTATTCATGCATTAAGCAGTACACATTCAGATAAAATTGTTGGAGAAACATTGCTGGAGAGAAGAAATGTTCAGCTATGGTGCAGATAGGGAATGGTCAGAAATATTGAGCTCACAGAAACTGGCTTCCAGGAGCTCAGCTATATCACTTTAGCCAAAATAAAAATAAGGGTTTTGCAGCTTTGCTTACATAGAAAAAAAAAAAAAATCTGATACCTGAAAGACTGAAAAATAAGAAAGTAATCTACCTAACCTTTTTTTTTCCTGCTGTGCTGTGAACACTGCTAACAGTACTATATGCTATATGAAAGACAAGAATGAGTCAACAATAGTTTTATTTTTAAATACAATATTGTTCATATACAAACGTATAAAAAAGATAAAATGTCCAACTGTCATAAATTCCATCTAATTTCAACACTGATTCTAACATATTTAGGACCTGTTTTTCAGAACAGTTAGTGTTTAGTGTACTTGATACCATTTTAAATCAGAACCTAAGTGTCTTTGCTGCAGGATTCAGAAAAAGAATGTATGGGAATTTGAGTTTGAGTTCATAAACACATATGAACTTAATATCTGAGGCAGGACAGAATTCATTTTGAAATCCTATATTTTCACTAATATTCACTATTTCATCAAGTATACATCATCCTAAATTTATAAAAACTGAAAAGGAAGTCCTACAGAAAACATCTTCCTTCAGTTTTATTAACTGCTTCTTTTGGTCTAGAAGTCTAAATTTGCCGCTGTATGTCCAGTACAAAGTTAAGAAAGTTACAGAAAGAGAAAGATCTTTGTGTAGCAGCTGTACAGGGAAAACCTCAATAAGGGATTTCAAGGCAGTATCAGAGACAAGCAAACAGAGTCCTTCATTGTAAGTTGAGTTCCTAATTTTGCAAACTTTCTCATGTGGGAAATGCCATTAACTACTGGTATGACTAAAGCTCAGAAGTAGACTTTACCTATGTCTGTGAACTGAGCCAGGGAAAGTTCAAGAAATGGAGCTCAAGAACTCAGACATAGAGATTCACAAAGCTTATGTATTACCTCAGTCCCTGGTTCTCTTCCACCCTGTTTTTCTCCAAGAAAGGTCTGATGAAGTAGGGCGCTACACATAAGTAATGTGATAGCAATGGAAGCAAGACACGCACTGCCACTTGGTTTTAGGACCCAGTACAATCCTCCCTTTTCTACTAGTAGTACACAAACTGTTCATGTTTCTTCAGCCAGAAACTGGTGATTTGAAAACCTTTTAAAAAAGGGAGTGCATTTAAAATGGGATTATAATTTTATAAATCACACAAAAAAAACCAAATCACTTGAGTTAGAGTAATGGCAGGTGCTTCTCCTGAGATGGTGTGAAAACACATCCAGAAGTTACTTAATATATGAACATGAACTATGGCCTTTGAGTGTGATGAAAGTGCTGTTAGCCTGACTCTTAAAAAGATGTATACAATGACGACAGATATTCTGAGAAGAGATGGCACCTTGCTTAAATCAGAGATCCTAGATTCCATGGCAATATCAGGAAAAAATACTTACTAAATCTCGGTTCTTCTATTGCAAGTACGGTAATGCCATGGTCACTGTGGTAATGAGGAACTGGTTATTCACAATTCTAAAAGTGAGTTAGTGTCCCAAAATTTTCATGATCTATAGCAAAATTGTCTTTCTGGGTACGATATCATTGTACCTACCTTTAAAAATCCTCCACATCCTGCACCGTGTGATATCTTTAAATGCCACTGTGACCTTAGTATCTTATGCTGCTTAGTAGAGTGTACTGCACGTGAACCTAGCAAATTAGGCATTCTTTTCTTCAGACATGGACTGATGTGACTAGCTAATGGGTGCAAATCCTGACAGTGCAGTCTAGGTTCATTACCTTCTTAAACTCCTTATGGCTTCTGCCTGACCAGTTATTTAACAGAAGCATAAAACAGTTCACCAATAAATTACTGTTAAGACAAAGACACAATCACCATGGATAGTCATAAAACAAATGCTATAAAATAGTTAAAGAACCCAAGGAGTGATTGTCAGAGAGTTGATTGGTTGAATCTGTTATGAATAAAAAATGATCTGACCTTTCTCATGTTACCTGTGAATAATCAAATGATACGAAGAGATGAGACTGTCATTAGGGCACTGTGACCATGCGAGTGACAAATGCTCCATGCATCACACACACGCAGGACCTGACATTTTTTCCAGCATCAATAATTTTCTATCATTTTTCTTTTATCCTATAACAGCTCCTTAAATATGTCAGGACTAGAGATGCTTATCCTGAGTGAACATTTCTCTGAACTGATGGATGTAAAACATATACAACACACTGACACTCGAAACTTTGCAGATTTCCTAAAGCAACAAAGCTGTTAAAGGTAGGGCAAGGTTGATTAAGTGCGGAAGCACTAAACTTTTAATGATGTCTCATTGATACCCTGCATAATTGTTGCTATATTCAGTGGCTGTCTCCGTAAGTGCTCCTTCATTATTCAACAGGCCAAGTCACTTTGTGAATGCCATCAAAATCAATTACAGTTTGGCTACTTTTAGGGGCCAATGAGGCAGAGAATTAACCTCCAACTAATTTCCAAAGTCATTTACTTGCTGATAGCTTAGCGCATTTACTTCCATAAACCGTGCATATTATAGAGCATTTACAAAAATATAGTATTTGGTAAAGTGTGGGGAGAAAATAATCTAAATTGTATTAGAGAGACAGTTGGGGCAATTGCTAGTACATGAACACTCTAAATAAATGTTGTAGACTGAAGTTTTAGGGTAAGAAGTTATATATGAGAATTAATCTGCCAGATGTATTTTCATTCACCATTTAAAAAGCAGCACTCTGATTGGCTTAGCTGAAAACATTCATAATTACTTACAAGACATGGTCATCCAGCTATCTAATTGAATCTATTACTGTTGAATATCATAACTGGGCTAACTGAGGTTTTATTATGGAAGGAGGGAGACTGTGAATTAGGGAATTGCTTAGAAGATGCTGTTTACACTGGGATCCAAAAAGTTTCCTTAGGCAATCATTTAATTCATCTTAATGTGAGCATCCCAGAGAAAGGCCAAGATTATAAACCAAAAGTCTTTTTCCTTTCTGAAGGAGATGATTATTCAATCTGTAGAACATCTGTGACATTTATACAAATGATTCTCTAATATTCTTAGGAAACCTCTTTTCAGGAAGATCTTCCATTAAGAAGACAAGTGGAGTCAGGGGTCTACTGCTTTTTTGTTAGCCTCATGTCCATGTTCCATACTTTACTTCTTGGTAGATTGTCTTTATACACTAGATAAATACAACTTAAAGATTTCATGAATATATACTAAGCTCTCAAGGAAATGTAAGTTATTTTATTTTCCATATTCAAGCACTGTTCAAGCACAGACACTGAAAATAATTTTGGTCAAGACCCTATGTTAGCTATTAGCTAGGCTGTAAAAATCAGGTTTATGGGCATGAAGCTTCTCCATGGCAACTGAGGAAGAAAAGGCCTCAACAAAATGCAGTAGAAATACACCCAGCGCTGCAAGACCAGTGGTACGATGTCTACTTTATGAAAGATAGCTTCACATTTTGTGGATTGCGTCAAGCCATTGTCCAATTCATGAAAAAAATTACAAAGATCCTGGAGTCTATAGTTGTCAAACTCAGAATAGTGTACCGAGGCTTCATGGATCTTATGATCAGTTCCTGTTGCCAGGGCCATCCTTGCTGCTGGACATTCGTGTCCCAGCACAAAGATAGCATTGGCTACTTAAGTGGCTTCTCAAGCCTTCTGGCTGCAGGAGCTGGATGTGACAAACTGAATACAATTACACCAAAATATTTCAGCACACGTAAATCCTTTTTAATGTGCTATGCACAAAATATGACACAGTCAAGTCCTCATAAAATGGATGTGGTTCATGAGAACTGCAAAGGACAGTAGCCTTCAGAAGGAATGACCTGCCTAAATGTTCTAGTGCCTCTGACACAGGTATCAATCTGAGAAGGTTTAGTAATATTGCAGTCAGAGGTGTTATCATTTTATAATACTGCAAGGTCTCTTCTCTGTACAGAATACCCCTTTCTGTTTCTTTAACACTGCAGCAGTCCATCTTAGTGGCTTAGACCTGCGAGATTTTTCTTCTCTGTCATCTATTGACAATAGAAACCTTAACAAACAAACAAACAAAAACAGTCTGCTGGTCCCTTTTGGTGTCTGTCTCAAACATGGAGGAAAATATTTTTTCAGTAAATTGAACCAAGCTTAGCTCCTTATATGAGACAATTTATAAGTGTTCAAAACAAAAACGTGAGTTTTCAAGCTCATGAAGCTCAAGAAGCATGGCTTCATTAGGGCCTGCTTTTGATGATGTACAGTTCTGTAAATAAGTCCAAGAGGGTAAAGAGAGCACTTGCCCTGTAGATCGCAAAACACTTTGCTCTGAGAGTTAGCTCCATGTATTCTCTCCCACTTGTTCAAATTCTTGGATTAATTCTGAGACCCCCAGCTCCTTATATTCCATTCTCCATCTGTTGTGTGAAGGTTTTTTACCCTTCTTTCCTTCTGAGGATACATATTTGCATAAGAATTAGAAAAAAATCCCCTTCATTCAAATAGAGTTCCCTTTCATCAATTGCCACCTATGTTAAAAAAATACAAGGAAAATGCAGAAGAAGGCTCTCTAGGCTTTTCCAAGGGGAAGAGGGATTAGACACAAATTCAAGAGCAAAAATAATGTATTGTTGTTAAGTGAAAAAAATTTTCTCTGTCAAACTTCTACTAAAACAGGCTCTTGGCAAGGAATAGGTCCTGAAAATAAATCCACATCCAGCTCTCCAGGAATTGTCTTTCCAAGGGGATTAGGAAAATAGAGATAATTTTCCAATCTTAATAAGACATTTCTGACTTACAAGGTTTTCTTTAATTTCTCATAGGAGATACCTAGGCTGTAGTTCAGGGGAAAGTTCAGTTAGGCATAATCCTTACACAGAAGCAGAGAGACCTTTCTATTTTTCATACATTTGAAAAATTTCAGATACCATTAAAAAATACTGAGCTACAAACTCTTTTTTCCCAACCAGGTTTTAGGCAAAAGATTGAAAAGATAAGGAATGTAGAAGCAAGCTTTGTTCTGTCGCGATGCTCTAAGACAGCTTCCCCTGACAAATTATTTAATACTCTTTGACGTCCAGAAAAACTCACAAAATAGACATAAACCAAACTTAGATTCACTAGGCATCCCTGTATGTTAGTTTCAAGCCTCATAATCAGACTATTCGGCTTCTTATATTCAAAAGTGTTGGCCTGATAACAGTTTTTGAAGTATAAGGCCACATCAACAATTTTAATAAAAAACTACCTAAGAGGAATATAAAAACATAACTTATGCCCATGATTAGGGACAGGTTATTTTAATAACCTGTAATATTAATAAAGCAATTTATTGTATTTTTCTCCTGTGAACATAAGTTAAGTATGTCTGCATTTGTATGGTCTGTAGCCACATTATATGCATAGCAAGTGTGTGTACATATAAATAAACAGAGACAAACCTGATAGTATTGGTTATCTAAATAGCAGGAAAAAATAAAAGAAAAACTATGGTCAAAGAACTAGCCTTGCTTAAATTTCTGTGATTTTGAACCAGCACTCTACCTTACTGTTGCCTGTTTGAAGTTTTTGAACCAGAAGACTTGTGAAATACTGTCTAACCATGGTAAAAAGCCTAAATTTCAGTTTGTCAGAATGTTTATGGAACTGGAACTTTTTCAGGAAAAAGCAACATAAAGATATTCATTGCTGAATTGAAGATCTTTGCACCTTTTAAGATTGGGTTGTTTTTATTTGGCTTTGCTCAGTTGCATCATAAGTTTTGATAGTGCTGCTGCAGGGGCCACTGAAAGAATCTGAAGGGGAGGACATGCACAACATTATTTATAAATTTCATTTGGTTCCTGATTAACTGCTGTTTGGAGAAGGACGTGCCTCAAAAGTTTGCAACAGAGTTTTTAATAGAAGTATCAGCTAGGAGTTGGTTAATTAATTGACTGAATTCATTAAAAGGTGACAGTACTCATTTCTTACATGCTTACATAGGTGAACACAAATTCAATGCTGCAAGAAAGGGCAAATGCTGGACATATATCTTGCTTTATTTTTAAACCAAGTGGCCCAGATCACAAAAGCACTTGAAGTGCTTGAAGTAGGGCATGGTGGAATTTACCCTGATATATGTTGATATTGAAGCTGTACCATGAGTGTAAGAACTCTGGACAGAGAAAGAGCAAGACTGTATAACTCTAACGAGAGCAGTCACCTCTGAGAAGAGAGTACCTGCTTCAAGGCCTGCTAAGACATTTGTATTAAAACTTCATTGAACAGCATGCATAAACAAAGTCATGACTGTTCTCTCCCAGATGATTGCCCTCATCACTCATGTGCAGGTTCAATTTCCTTTCCTTTGTCTCTGTGAAGCCTGAATGTTTAGATTCATCCTTCATAGAAGATATGTGTGTGGCTGTGTAGCATAGTAGATTAGACTTTTTTTTTTTTTTTTTTCTTGGAAGGCAGAATTGGGAGAGTCTTTCCCTAAATCAATGAATTGTATGTCTAAGTTCAGGAGAAGTTTAATCTATGGACCCCAACCTTAGGTAGATCTATCTCCATACTTAGGAGAAGCAGCCCTGGAGAAATCTGTGTCTCTTTATAGGCTGCCTCCCTGTTCGGCTTGCTAGTGTCTTGAATTCCAGCCCGACACACCCAGCTCTCCTCCTGAGCTACACTGGGATTCCATGAGTCCACCTTCTAATGATTAGCAAATTCCGCTCTGAAGATGGCTGATTAAAATTTACCTAGGGGACCAATGGACAATGGATCATACTTAAGTGTTTTTGTGGAGCACAGCCTGTGTTCCTGTATGCTAAAAAAAATACAGCATTTTAGAGGTTCTTCTGCTTGAAGTTAATATGTAAAACAAAATCATACACAGCTGTACAGATTACTTTTGAAAAAAAAAAAAGCTTGTGATTAGTTAATACATTATATTTCATGAAAGCCATCCAAATATTATAACTACTCCAATTCATGAAGACAGGATGGATGCTTGTTAATTGAAAACAATCTATTTCATTTATCCAAGTGAAAGTGAAAAGGTTACTTCATTATACTATTTAAATTTCTTTATAGGGAAGATATTTCCGATGGTAGATGCCTTAATAACTTAATAGGGAAAGGTGTAATGCAATCCCTTGGTTAGTAGCTGAGGCTAGACAAATTCAAATTTGGAATAAAGCAGAAAATTTAATAGTGAGAATGATAAATCACTGGAAGAAATCAGCTAGGGATGAGGTGGATTCTTCATCATTTGGAAAACTGAGATCAGATATTTTTCTTTAAAATACGATATAAGTCAAACAGAGATTATTAATAGAGAATTTGCTCAGTGAAGTTCATTGGCCTGGATCATTTAAGAGATCAGACCAAACTGGGAGGAGTAGCTGACAGCCCAGAGGGCTGCACTGCCATCCAAAGGGACCTGGACAGACTGGATAGCTGG
>VZSV01000031.1:227631-250202 GCA_013398735.1 Nothocercus julius
TCATAGAAGGCGATCAGGTTAGTCAAGCAGGATTTCCCCTTGGTGAATCCATGCTGACTACTCCTGAGCACCTTCTTGTCCTCCACGTGCCTGGAGACAACAGCCAGGATGAGCTGTTCCATCACTTTTCCGGGGATGGAGGTGAGACTCACTGGCCTGTAGTTGCCTGGGTCTTCCCTCTAACATCACTAACAACAGCACATCTTTAAAGTCTAGACTGATTCTCAGGTTCCAAGGTGAGTGAAAATCCTGATAATTTAACATACAGATACCCTTTTCATTTTAACAGAGTCTATTTGATATGGAGTGTATTTGCATCAATGAGGCACAGAAAACCACAGAATCCCACAAGGCTGCTTCAGCAGAGGAGGTCTCTAATATGACAAACTGCTGAGACCTCAATTTGATTAGGTGAAAACTCCCTGCTGCGTTTTGAAACTCTTATTTGAGGGACACCAGGATTTGCAGCCAGGCTTTTATGTCATCAAACTATTTCTCACAGCTGGGATACTTTATTGGCTGGTAGGTGTGCATCAAACAATGAGTAGAAAGCCCAGGTGCCTTGAATATAGTCACTGATAAAGATGAATTCCTTTTGTAAGAGAGCTTTTTAGAAGTCTTGATTGGGCCATTTTTTTCCCTGAAATAATCCTTTGTGCTGCCTAATCTGGGAAAAGACATTTTTTGATTTTAGAACTAAAAGTAGCTATTTTGCACAGAAAAGGTGAAGAGATTTTTCTGCAACATCCTTGAGTACTGTTACTAATGAATAAAATTGTTTGCTGCCAGATGATGTTGAATGGATCCACTCATTAGTCCCATCATTTGGACAGATTTATAATGACAGGAGTCAAGAAGAGCTTTGTGCTATCAGGATCTAATATTTATTATCCTTTCAGTGTTTTTCTAATTACTTCTTTTGCAATTAAAAGCAGTCACAAATAAAAAGGTTTAATTCATTATTTAGTCATATAATAGTATATTAGACAGAAGTGCTTGTTTTTAAGCTTTCTTAAATGCAAAAGTACCTTTCACTGAATAAGAGAAAAATAAATTTTTTATATAGACAATAAAAAAACATTATGGAAATCCAATAAAATCTCAGACTACTACTATGATAATAAAGCAGTAACTTCTGGAAGAATATACTTGCTTAAGCACAGTATGAAGATGAACCTAAAATGTTGAGATTCTCACCTTATAACTTTCTTTTTCGCTTTTGAAGTAATCAGCCAAGTGTTGGTGTAATTTTGTTATTAGGCATTATTCACAGTATGGCATCCAGCCAGAAAAGCACTCAGTAGTATTTCCTGTTCACATGTCCATCTCCTTGAAAAGCAGAGAGGTGATATACTTAAAACAAAACAAAACAAAACATCATCCACAGAGTCTGTTAGCTTTGAATTTGTGTGTCACTCTACACCTCCAAATAGCAAATAGTAAACAAAAATAGTAAACAAAAAGTACAACAACAATAAAAGTAAAGAAAATATCTTGCATTTTTGGATGGTCTCTATCTGTAGCCTAGAAAATAACAATCTCTCCTGAGTAAGAACCAGGACTTCTGTCTTTGTATTCTCTTCATTTTTAAAACATTAACTTTCCTCTTTAAGCATAATTTAATTCAAAGCAATCTTTTATTCTGAACAATATGATATGATTCTGAACAATATTGCCTTAATTACTAGTATTTCCAGGTACTGTTTTTTCAAAAATATAATTTATGAAGCCTACAGTATATGCGCATTTTTGTAATAACACTGCCAGTCCTGATACATAGTGCCTGCTGGATCATTAAGACTCTACGGAATGATAAATAATTATTATGGATATTTATTGTGTAACAACTATGGTACTGAGTTGAAACAAAGCTTGATATCCTATGAATATTAGGAATTTTGCAGAAAAGATTTATGTAGGTGTCTTTTTGGATTAAACTATTTACTATTTGAAGTAATTACTTCATTTTTCTTGTAGTTTTTCTGTTTACACTTATTAATGTTTCACATACAGGTGATAAAAACTTCCTCTTTTTACATTATCACCATTCAGCTAGCAAGGGGGGTTATAGTTAAGGGGTGTAATAAAAAATAACTAGAATAACTAGAATTGTGTAGTCAGTTGACTATGTTTAAGCATTTCAGTGACTATTTCATAGTGAACACACTCTTCTGAAAGGAGAAATGACCTGCCACAGGATTCCTCTGGGCCTTAACCAAGGCATTTCATTTTTCCATTTCTCACTTTCCATTCTGTAAAGTGCTTATGTTGGTGCTTCTTTTTCTTTAGATTATCTGAACGGTTTGTGGCAAAATCCGCACTCATAATATTTACTGCTATGATACCCAGCATGAGTGGGGCATGGTTTCAACCGAGGCCTCAAAGGACTCCTGAAATAAATGAGCAATAACACCACTACACACAGATGAATATTGACAGCATAAAAACATGTTCAGTTATAAAATACATACTGGGATAATTCAAGACATTAGTGAAGAAACTTATCTCCTACCTTGCCGACTCGTACCCTCTTTGTACTTGCTTTTAAACTCCCCCGGTAGGCACCATCAGCAGGAGGAAATACCTCTGTGTTCACTCTCCACATTCACTGCCTACTCCACTGACCCTGTGAACCTTCCTCAGGGAACTCTGCACCAAACCCACCACTTCACAGATGAAAGGAAGCCCAGTGCAGGCATTAAAAGAATGGGGATGAGTTTAGAAGAGAAAAAAGGCTATTTTTTTGTAGATGGGAAGAGCTGTAGGAACTGGAAGGGCGTCGAGTGGGAAGAGGGGAAGGATATTTAAATGTTTCCGTCTCAGTGAAGTTTCTGAGCCTGGTTTTCACTTTTGTGGCTCATCCACTTGAGCTTTTTGCCTTGGAAACTGCTGTGTGTTAAGTAGAATAAACAAACATTTGTCTGAGGTTAGGGTTAAACTCTACTTGGCTCTGCACAATATCCAATTTCAGCTATTTTGGAGGCAGGATGTCATACCAATTAAGACCGAATTGAACATATAATTCCTATTTACAAAATGCTCCCTCTGGACGTTGGCTTGATAATACAGCTCAATGTCAAATTTTGTGCATGCAGTCCACTTCCCAGAATATATAATTCTTTCCCTTGAATAATGATAACCATAGTCGGAATATAAAGTGGCTGCCTTAGCTATCACTACTTTAAAAGAGCCCAGAAGCATGCTTCACAAATGATTATAGGGAGAGGGATCCATTTGCAGTTTTTGCCTCACATATTATTAACTTCACTCATTTCTGGACAAAACACAATATATTGTATCTCTGTCACCTAAGCAAATGTAAAATTCATTATAGTTAAAAAAAATCTAGATTTTATAGGGCATAATTGTGTATGTTCGTTTGTTTTAACAGGTGGTACAATTGTTGCTGGAAAAAAAAACATACAAAAATTGAAGATCTGCTCCCCATATATATTTTGCCTATCAGGCAAATAATGTACTTGTCTTTTCTTTGTCTTGTCTTTGTCTTTTTATTTTTTATTTTTTTTTACAAGCCTTAAAGACAATACAAAACTATTTAAAAGGAAATGTTCAGCTCTATAGTTAGATAAGTGTAGTTGATATTTTGGATTCTTTCCATATAGTATCACTGCAAATTATACTGAAAAATCAAACAAAATATGTTGTTTTATTTAACCTCCCAGGCACTACTATTCTTGAATTAACTTGCTGAACAACTTGTTGTACAAGTTGTTGTAGCTCTTCACAAGTATTGTGCCTCATGAAATTGTACGTTTTTATATAAAATGTTTCTTCAGAAATAGAATGAAAGACCTTTAAGCAGCATTCTGATATTCTGAAGAACAAGAAACATTTTTGAGTGAGTGAATGTCACTCACACTGTACATTTAAGACAGTGACAGATTGTATAAGGGTTTATTGCTTCCTGCAGATGTTGTAGCTGATGTTCCTGTTCTATCCAAAAGTTATTCAGTATGGTAAAGAGGGAATAGAAAGTGTAAGAACCAGACATTTTATTTATTTTATTTATTTTTTTACAATAGTAAGAAATAGGGAAGAAAGAGGAAAAAATACATAAAGGTTAATCTTGAGAAAAAAGCAAAAAACCAAAACCATGCAGGGTGACCTTTACTTTAGCACATAACTAACGTGTCATCAGTATTTCAGGAATTTTCTCATTTGTCCCATGTAAAAGTAGAACAAGTCTTTACCTGCATGCATCAAATTGCCATAGCAGAGCGTAGAAAATCAATAGATGTATTAACAAATTTTCTTAACATTTAATTTTTCTCAGTATATATTAGTGTACCAGAAGAGCATATGTGTAATCCTGAAAGCATAAACATAGCGATTATATCCATCTGTGCTCACTGTCCCAAGTCACCAGGTAGCCAGTGAATTCTGCTAAGCTGTGTGTAGGAAGCTGAGACACGGCAGATTCCTTTGTGGAGTCTGGAAAACCCTCTAATTCTGGAAAATAAGGAAACCATCCAATCTAATGAAAAGACTCAGTATGGAGATGTAATTTGGCTTGGGTCTACAGATGAGGTAATGAGAGAAGGAAGAAGAGATAAGAACATACATACATCTTTCCACTACTGTGCAATCACATATCTGTTCCGTCTTCCTCTTGTTCCAGATCAAATCATGTTGTTGACCTTTCTGAGTACCTACACTGATGTAATTTCCTGGGTGGAAATTCAACTCATCTAAATTTGTCTGCCTATATTTAAGTATCTAGTCTAAGGTGTTATCTGCACAGATGATAGAGGATATGCTTTATCACACATAACCCGTATTCGTTGAGTGTCACTGCATCCTAAGCAAACAATGAATTGCCTTTCAAGGGATGAATTTCCATGAGAATGAAATGATCGCATATTCTCTTTCCAGTTTGCTCCTGTCAGATACCAGTGCCACTACTGCCTAGTATTCTACCTATATATAGCATATATAATATATACTATATTCTATATATATTCTTCCTATATTCTGCCTTGTATACTGTCTATATTTTGTGTGCAGTTCTGGGCTCCCCAGTACAAGAGGGACATAGAGCTTGTAGAGAGGGTCCAGTGTAGAGGGACAAAGATGATTAAAGGACTGGAGCATCTATCATATGAGGAAAGAGTAAGCGAGCTGGGCCTGTTTAATCTGGAGAAGACGGAGAAAAGATTTGATCAACATATTCTAGTACCTGAGGGGTGAATGTAGGGAGGATGGGGCCAGGCTCTTCTCTGTGGTGGCTGGGGACAGGACAAGGGGTAATGGGTGCAAGTTGAAACATAGGAAGTTTAATCTCCATATGAGGAAGAACTTTCCTGTGAGGGTGACAGAGCCCTGGAACAGGTTATGGAGTCTCCTTCTCTGAAGATCTTCCAAATCTGCCTGGATGCCACCCCATGCCCCGTGCTCTAGGCGTCCTGCTTGAGCAGGGCGGTTGGACTAGATGATCTCTAGAGGTCCCTTCGAACCTTAACCATTCTGTGATTCTGTGATTCTGTGATTCTGTTCAGATTCATTTGTGTTATGAACTTTCGTTTCCCTTAAGTAGACTGATTTATCCAGCTGAAAGGGTTACTGAAGAGCTAAACTTTTTGTAGAAACTTCTTCCAGTTAAAATGCACAAATTTTGCTGAAAACACTTTTAATAGATCAAGTAAAATGCAACCATAAGCTTTAAGAAAAATAAACTTTTTCTTGTATTTTAGAGGTGTTATGGTCTTATTCCTAGCCTCCCCCAATAACTGCCTTATTTTTTTAGTGTCAGTCCTTTAACGTGTTAGATGCCATTTTAAAAGATTATCATGAAATTCATATTTAATTGTAGGACAAGGTACAATAAATATGAATACCAAATAATGCATTGTAAATATCAGGAAGAGGGAAGGAGATTATGTATAATTACTGGAGGTGGTTCTCTATAGGTCTCAGATCTGTTAAAATAAGCTGTTGTTTCTGAAGACACTAGATGGCATTGTTATGCTCAGTCTTACAAGTTATGCATTTGGAATGCAAGCAAATGTTCAGTCTCTGAAGAAATGCTCTGTTGTTGCTACTGTTGTTATGCAGTTGTGTTAGAAAAGGACCCAAGCTTTTTTTTTTTTTTTTTTTTTTTTTTTTCCCCTACACTAATCTATGCACTTAGTAATGAGAAACAAACATGATTTGTCTGCTCAAATTTCTGAAGAGAGGTGGATTTGAAGGCTTCTTATGGCTAGCTGGCTATGTTCCATAAGTGGAGGTCAAAAGTGAAGCAACTGCACTTAGAATGCACCCAGGCAAATTTCTGCTCAATTTGATACTGATCTGTGTGAATTGTGCTGTCATTCTAAGAGAACAGTGAGGGTGTCAGAAGCAAGATACTGCTTTGAAGGAAGCCATCACATCTCTCTAGCTGTCATAAATGAGCCCATATTCCTTCTCTGGCTATTGTCAGAAGCATCTGACCTGGCTATTGTCAGAAGCACCATGTTACCTCACAGTCATCCTAGATTCTCCTCATAGTAAATGAAAAGTGATCAGCTCCAGGGAGTGAAGCAGATCATCAGAGGACTTTCTCTGGGTGCTTTAGCTGTACAGAGTATCTTTGGAGAGGCAGAATCTGTATTGACCATCTCAGATATGTACATCTACAGCTTACCTGTAGATCTGAGCTTCAGAAACCACATTTGTGTAGAAATTAATACATTTTAAAATGATTTCACTTTCAGTTCAATTTTCCCTACAGAACCTTTTTTTTTTTTTTTTTCAGGGATAAATAGAACAAAAAATGGTAGATTATGAGGAAGATTATCCTTACATAAAAGGAAAGACAAGACAGAGGAAGAACAACAAGAAAAGGAAAAAGTAGACTGAAATCCATTAGAAAACATGAGAAACATGAACTAGCCAGCATTCTGGATTTAAGCTTTTCCTTTCCTGTAAGTAAATGATATACTCATTACTTTAATCTGTATGATGGCGCAGCACAGAACAGGAATGAGAAACATGAACGGATATAAGAGCTCATAAGAAAGGATAGATCATGAAGGTCTAGGAAAACAAGCAGCAACAAATAAGAGTATGTAAGTGTTAGAATACAATAACTCAATTCTGAACTACAGGGAAAACAAATGATTGTATCTCTTGGCTATTTTAACTACAAGTCATTTTCAGCCAGTACGCTTTCAGGGTCATGCTGTCCAGGTATTGGCACACTGGAGAGCTTTTATATGTATTACACAACTGTAGCTCATCAGTAGATTTTCTACTGCTAAGGGATTGGCTCAGGATCCTGTGATAGCAGAAACCAGACTACTGCAAAACGCAAGTGAATCTGATGTCCTTTAAGAGAGATGAAGAGAGAGATGCACTTTCCTGGTGATAACATGTGTTAGACAGTAAGAACATCTAAATCTGTTTTTTTCTTCTGCTGCATGGATCATTTACCTAGTCTTTTTGTTAAGTAGTTTAGCCTTCATTTCAGTTCTAAAACTAAGCAATTCATCTGTTGCTTTTTCCAGTCAGATGTTGAGGACGTGACTCAATGGACAATTCTCAGTTCTTTGGAAACTCATACTTGGAAATGTAGGAGGCTGCTAGCCTTACAGGATCAAGCTATAAGCTACTGTTTGTGTATTGACTCAGTATCAACTTAGCGATATATTAAATAGGTAAGCCAGGTCTTTCTGCAACATATTGAAGTGTGGATTTTCTCTAGGTGAGATGCAAGATAGTAGATTTGTTTGGAGCACAGTATTGTTATGTTTGTTTTCTGTAGGCCAATACAGTGAATTCAGTGACACAATATTTACAAGGTGTGTTTCTGTAAGTATAATAAAGTGGAGAAAGGAAATATGTGAAGATATTTAAACAACTGATGTGTGGTTGTAGCCTAAAACTATTCCATTGGGTTTTAGTACCCATACTCTGTGGTAAAGCCTATATATATAGGCATATATATATATATATATATATACTGAATTCTTTTATACTTAAAGTAGACATTTATTCTGAGTGGAACAATTTTTACTTTTTTGACTGTAAAAAATAATAGGACTTCATAGTTTGTTTAGTTTTGTCTTCAAGTTATGCCTAAGAAAAACAGAGGTAGATGTTTTACAAACACTGGAGACTGTGACAGCATCGTCAGTATTTCTAAAGCATTGATTGTATGACTGTTGCAAGCATTTTGCCTTTTATTTAGAAATGCATGCAAATTTTAAGTTGTATGATAGTATTTCATATAAGCAGTCAGACAAGAAAAACTGCATATTTGAAATTTATCATGAAACATTTATCATGAAACACTGTTGCATTTCTGAGTAATGTTATAATTTACTAGGTGTTTGGAATTATTTCAACTTGTCAGAAATGGTATGATTTGCTTTCTGCATTGTGAAATCATGATGACATATCTGGAATATTTTATGAGGTTGTATTATACAAGTTAGATCACAAGGCTTACAAAATAATTGATGTTGTTATTATTACTCTTTTGCATTTTAGAGTCACAATTAATGATTGAAAGAATTCTGAATATTACGACCTTACTACCCTGTTTGTCAGATAGCAATCACTAAAGTTCAGATTCTAGTGCAATTTCCATTTATCCTCTGGTTGCATCTACTCGAAATTTTTTGAAAAGCTCATTGCAGTAAAGTGAATTAGCTTTTTATTGTTTTTTTTTTTAATTTATTTAAAAAATATAGATAGTGAAGTTTAAAACTTGAAAATTGCTTACTTTCACTTGAAAATTTCCAAGTAGTTTGTCTTATGCTATTTGCATAAGCAATAAGAAAAAAAATAACAAAGCAAATCCGAGAGTAAAAAATGACAAATTTGTTCACTGCATATGTTTCAGTTTTTCAGAAGAGTGATGTTATCTATGTACGTTAATGCTTGGATAGATATATCAATATATACTATGTCCACAGTGTTTTAAAAACCCACTGCTTGTTCACAGATAACCACAATCTCTGCTAATGTGAGTGACAGCTTTGGAATTTTGAAGAGCCACAACTTTTATAGGGGCAGCTACCAAGCTGAGGGTAGTAAGAACTGCAACTGTATGTAGCCACATACAATCATTATATTGTGTGTAGCCACATTATACAATCATTAGAAATACATTAGAAATAGAAATACATTATTTCTACAGCAAGACCTACTTTTCAGACATTCCACCTATTCTCTTGGAGAATTCTAGGCTCCATTCCTGCCCTACATTCCCATTGCTTATGTATGGCTTGCTGCCAAACACAAATAGTTCTTCCGACTACAAGAACAAAAGCTTAACCTAAAGGGCTAAATTCTTCTTTGCCTCATGCTGTGTGCAGAAACCCTTGGCTGCATATATTGTGAGCATGTCTCTTCTTCTGTTACAGTGATATTAGATGTAGGTAACATTTTTCATGTAAGCCTTTCTCTTACTTAAAAAGATAGATTCAGCAGTGCTGAAGTAATAGGTCTGAGCAATTCATTGGCTTAAAAATGCTCTTTGATGTTACTTAATAAGAAACCAAAATATGTTGTTCCATTCATAGCATATGAGTTTTTTGTTTTCCTTTGATTTGTAAATTAAAAAACCCCAGAAAGTTGAGGTCAAACTAAAAAAAAAAAGTATATTCTGTTTTTACTTTGAACCTTTGCAACATCTTATATTTTTAACAATTTTAGCAATTATTTTTTACAACTTTTTCTGCCTTTTTTTCTCTCTAAAAATGAACTACGCATAATTTGATAGAAATTTTGATTTTGCTATGCTTTATCTCTATGTACTATTGAGTTGGCAATAAGGACAGTCTGATGTAAAGTTTTGCAAATCAAAACATTAAAGATTTATAATGTGAGAGAAGTCAGAGATGATGTGGTGATTCAGTAGTGGCCTGCTTAGTGAGGAAGCTGTTGATACCAGACCAACCTTTCTTCATGTGAGAAATTATTGGAGGAATAAAATTTCTTGTTTCTCTCAAAGTGCTTGTGTTTTGGAAGTTTCCTACTGAGTGTTTCAGCACTGGAGCAAATCTATGCTGGCAATAGGAACATTAGCAGAATGTGATGTGTTGTGCTGGTACCCAATGTCAACTCAGCGTTTGAATGGGCTCTTCTAAAATTCATCTTTGTATCCTTTTCTTCAGTATCTGAAGCATGGACACTAGGAACTCAGTTACAGATTTATGCATTTGTTCTCTCTCCTGGGAAGTTCAAAACTTCACTACAGTGGTAAAGAAAATTTTGAGAATACATGGAACAACATGCATATAATTAACAATGTATGTGAATCAAGTGCATTTAAGGGGAAGTGACCTAGCAATTAAATAAAATGTGGAGTAAAGATTATTACAAAGAGATGAGTCTTTCTCTTAGCCATGAATGAGAGAGAATTAAAAGCAGAGTGTGGAAGTCTCTGGGTTATGTGTTAATAACTATATTTTCTAATTTGCTATTCCAAATTGTCATATCTAGAGAAAATTGATTTAGTACAGAATCCAGAGTTTTATGAGCTTGAGTTTATCAAGATCTACTTTCTGCACCTAGAAGCCTCTTTATTAGGTTACGGTGTTCTTTAAGATTATTTTAAGTTAATGTTGTTGCCTTCAGAAGTTTTACTAATGTTTCCTCAAAGTATTTAGTAGATAATCTCTTCTATGGTATCTTGTAGAAGGATTTTTAAATAGTTCTTTAATCACACGGAGGAATGTGTAGCCAAAGATGCTGGAAATTCTACTACACGAACACCATAATTCTTCATTTCAAAATAACTCAGGAAGAAAAAAAGGTACTTCTATAAATTAATATATGTGAACCAATAAGAAACTTGACTGAGTTCATGATAGTGTTTGCAAAGCTATATTCTTCGGTAAGAATATGGTAGATAGATTATGAGAGAGACTGTTATGAGATTATGAGAAAGACTTATGAATGACACGTCCTGAAAGTGTCTGAGAAGGTGTATATGTGTACATTTAAAAGAAAACACATGAAGATATTGGATTGATTCTTCAAATCTAAATAAAATTGTGACATTCTAGAATGCTCGTGTACTTAATTTTTGGTTGAAGCTATGAATTTTTTGATGTCTTTTTAACTTTCTGCTAGGGATATGTATATGATTTGGCTTTTGGTCTTGAATTTGTCAAATTATTAAGTTGTTAGATTTCTGTAATCAGATGTAAGTATGACTGAACACATGATTATGCTACTGATTTTTGTATCTAAGCTATCTAAGGAGAAATTACTTTGGTTATGATGTGCTTGTTCAGTGGGGCTTTGATTCCATATTTGGCAAGTTCTAACTATTAATGCTATACAAATATTAAATAATAAATGTCCCCATATTGCTTTTTCACAGTTTTATAAGACAAAAGCTGTTATGGTAAAACAAGCTTGTTCACCTTGGCATGCTCTGCAATTGAAAACTTGTTATTTTAATTTTAAAAGCTTCCTATGGTAAAGTTTATTTAGCAATCTCATATTCACATAGAATATCTTGAGAAGTTTAAAGATCAAATGGTATCACAGTGGTTTTGAACTCTGCCTGTTGTTTCAAGGTATTATTTTATTTTCCCTGAGAAAAACAAGCCAATACTCTCAAAGCCTATTAAATATACCACCTTGATGCTGAAAAGACCTATTTTAAAAGCAGTTTCTTTGCTTACGGATTTTTCACTTAGGACCTAGCAAATTGTGGTTGGGGCAGCAATACCAAATTTTTTTTCATCTGGAGTGGGATTTAGCTTGCATATTAAAATTTATAAATCTGTTTGTCAGCGTATTATTGTCTATATGTGAGCCACATGACATATGTACTGCTCTTTTGCTTCAGGTTTTCAGTAGGGTTTAGTTAGAGTGGTGCTTCTAGCTGTCTGTGTGAAACTGCTGATTGTATTGGTGCAATGGAGAACTGTAGGCATATAATGAATTTTTATGATAAAAAATAAGCATTTAGGGAGTTTATGAAATTCTATGATGAGCAGTTCAATGACTAGAATTATTCAGATCATAATTTCATGATGAATTATTTAAAATACTATTACAATCTGTTTAGGATTTCTTTGAGACTTGTTCCTGGATTGTAAGATATGCACTTACCTTCATCTTACCCAGGAAGAGTTCTGAATATTTACTTACAAGCATATTTTTTTCTCTTTAACATTAAACATAGTTTCAAATATTTTATATCATTTTATGATTTGCCCTTTAGAATTTATTTATATATGTCTTCTGGTTGCATCCTTATGTGAGCTTTAGTAGGCATGGTCAGAACAAGACAAGAGAAGAAAACAAAATCATTTATAGCTGATCAGATCAGAAGCCTTTCTTAGGGCCTTCCTCCAAGTCAAGCTACTATTTTGTGTTTCAGAAAAAAAAAAAAAAAAAAAAAAAAAATTGAGAAAGAGGTTAAATATGAAGTTATACTAACTTTCCAGCTGATGGCAATCAGCAGGTGAAGGATTTCCCAAGACATTTTTTTTGTTCACTACTATGCTTAATAATCATTAGTGGTTCTATGAGTTTGTTATTCATTCAGCATCTCTTCTTCTAGAAGGTATCTTGGGGTGTCAACTCCAGTCTGCCTTTACAAATTAATAATAAATAAATAAAAAAAAAGCATTAATTTGTATTCAGTTCTGATACTATTAAGTATTCCTGAAAGGTTCTGATTTTTCCTGGTATTTACTGACGCCATGAAAATGAAGTAGCTTTCCAAATCAAATGCTCAGTGGATTTTCATTTGACTAAGTGTCTGAAGATAAGCAATTGTCATTCATTTGCAACCACAGAGGGCTAAGACAACTGCTTAAAAAAAATCACATTTTATAATGTAGAGATAGCTTTCTAAAGATGATACTTACTTTCTTTCATTTTGTTTCTTGTCATAGACTAAAGCCAAGGTGTGGCTCAGCTTCTCTTTACTATTGCTGTTTCTTTTTAACATATTGTTTCAAGTAACAAATGTCTTTGACTGAAGTGTTAGGACCTTTCAAGTAACACTGGGGAAAAATAACTTGAAGAAAATAAATTTTAAAATTAAGGAAATGATTGTGAAGAGGCAATTTGAAAATGTTTGTTAAAAAACACGCTTACATTGCTTTGTGGATACTGCCCTTCATTAAATATTACTTCCCATTTTTTTTTTTATTTTGTACTAAAAAGGCAACTTATCTACTCTGCATAAATAAGAAAAATGACATTCACATAAATAAAGTATTTTATTATTTTCTTTTTTGACTTGTAAGGGAAAATAATGCTAAGAAGATGACTGACATCAATTGCCAATTTTATCATAGATGAAACTGATGATTCTAGGTTGCAAATGCTTTGGAGTAAAAAGTAAATAGAATATTGACTTCTTGTCACTGTTTGGGTGACGAGTGCCCTGCATAATGAAAGACAGATGTGCTTCTGTAAGGCGCAGGTTTCTACATTCTGCTCTGTAGCTTGCAGTATTTTATTACTGAAATATGACCATAGATGTTTTATTTCAGAAACTTGTACTGCTTTCAACATTTCTCCAGATCTCCAGAGCATTCTCAAGCTACAGCAGTGCAAGCCAATATAATTAGACTGAGTATTACTCTTTCACAGATGGTGAACCACAATGTAAAAAATATATATTGGAAACCCAGAAGATTTGGTGTCATCTGTGTTTGCATCATAGTCTGATCTATTAGTAATAATACTCAGGTAAGTATTCTACTCAATTTTATGCCAAAATGAATCAGTAGTGCCAAGAATCCAGCATATTACCGAGCCAGCAGCATATGCGCAAACAGTATTCTGTCATGAAGGGCAAGTACACCTGAGAAATTTGTGTGTTTACCCTTTAATAACTGGCAGAGTGGAGGAAGAAGGGGACAAAAATCTTAGCTAAAGTGACTGTGTTGCTGTTGCAAAATAAACCTGGGTTATCTGCAGGGCACAGGTGAGGACTGTGGCAATTTTACTACAGGCACACAATTATTGTTGCTAAAATGCGAGTTCTTTAGTTAGTGAATGAGTATCAAGTAATGCTAGTGAATGTAAAAAGTTTAGGTTACTTGTATTTCTCTGCTAGAGAGCAAAAAACAAGGACAAAGTCAATACAAATGACTACAGAATAAGAGCAAACTATTTAATAACAAGAACTAATTAATTACAAAGTTTATATTTAGAATATGGACCTTGTCATTGTGAGAACCTGTAAGCTATTTTAGGGTGCTGAAATGGGGAATAAAGTGTTAGGGATAATTAGAAGAGCTTGCAGGACATGAGTGCCTCTATTGTTTACTTCTACTTAGTAAAATGGACAAAGCTATGTGGCAGTGGATCAGGTGGTTGAGATCAGGTCAGAAGTCTTGAGAATGGGAAATGTTGTAGCACTTGAGATATTTTTATGAGAGACATAGTATAAAAGGTGTCAGAACCTCTGTAGAACAGGTTCTTCACATTTACTACAAGACAAAACAGGACAATAATATAAAAGGATTTTTGGTATTACTAAAATTACTAAATACTGTTTAAGCTGGTGACATCCTAAATCTAAAGGGGCATTTGCAATGTATCCTGTCAGACCTAATAATTTTTTATTTTGTTTGATCTCTGCAATTAAAGGCTTATGCAAATCTACAAGGTAGTAGATTAGGAGTCTCCCAGTTTAAGACTTTAAGAATGGTCTCAAGACTTGTATTCTGGTTGTTGGTAGTTGTGATAAAGTGCTAGTGATTATCAGAAAGCTTTTAGTTTGACATAAGAGGCAGCATCTAGATTAGTTACAGGTAACTTTAATATATTCAGTCACTAACGAGGAATTAGATGTGAAGGAAATTAACAGAATCAAATCAACACGGATAGCATATAAAAAGGCATTTTAAGGATTACAAAATATATGATCGGTTAGTCAGATCTCACTCTGACTAAGATCACTGAAAGTCTTTTGGCTGAGTTTAGACGAAAATTGAAGTCTATGTATTTCAGTGTTTCTGGAATTATTCTTTTAGCTATGTTTTTGAGGATATCACTATTAGATTTCTTAATTTCAGCATTTTATGTTCCATTTTTCTTCACTTTGCTTTAATTATTATTTTTTAGCCCTCAGAAGCACAGAACAAAATTTGTTGTGGTTTCATAAATTGGAACATAGAATAGTTCTTGCAGTTGTGTCTTTTTTTTTTTTTTTTGATGGAATAACAGGTTGTGGGCAACCTGGGACAGATGCAAAATTTCATTTTCCCAATTATAATAAAGACTGAGCTTTAAAAATACATTGTCACTATGTTTTATTTCACTACAATTACTGTTATAGAAGTGGATTCAAGGCACAGTATACCTGATATTGCTGTAATCTTTATTATGAGAACAAAGTATTGCAAATTTAATAGGTAAGTCACTGATCTAATGTTTGCCTTTAGACTAGCTATGTTTTCCACAGCCATCCACAGCTGTTTTGCAAAATACATGAGGTATTGATCTTACTTCTTCAACAAAGAATATAATGAGAACAAAGCACATCACAAAAAGAATCTGTCCTCATGACGATCACAATGATTGTAAAAAATATAAAGTTGCAATCCATGCATCTCTTTTACTTCCTACATACCTTCTATTCCTTATCCTCTCTATATATAGCTTTTGGTTCATTTCAGCCACTCAGAATTTCAACAACGTTCATTTCTCTGTCAAGCTCTCATTTACATTGCTTCTAGTTTTTCTTCATTTGGAAGACTACATCAGTTTTGGAAACTACATCAGTTTCCCTCTGTAATCACAGGATATCCTGCTGCTCCTTTTATACAAGACCAAAGGTGAACCTCTTTTAAAACCCTTCCTAATTCTTTCTGCATTACTTTCTTTGTCACCTGTTACAAAGCTGACTCATTTTTCAACTTCTCTGTCCATCTTTTTGCATGTATCTAAGTATTTGTCCTGTCATCCAGATGCTAAAATCTGAGGTACATAGTTAAGTCACCCACTAACCATCAAGCAGATAATTCCATTTTTCAGTGGTTTTCTGTCAGAAAATGGCAGTTTCCTTTACTAGCTCTTCAGGTTATCCTGATTACAAAGCTGATTATTTTAAAGAATTAAGGGCAAAATGTTCTTCCACACTCATTTCGATTCCAAAAGTTTGCTTGTGGAATCACAAATGAAAGGATCTGGGCAACTGTTTTCAAAAGTAGTGAATAACTCCTTATAAAATATTTCCAAGTGACCAACACATTTTATCATGATTTCTTTATTATTCTAAGGTTCTTTATTTTCATTACCCGTTTGTGGCAAAGGTGGAAAATAGAAATACTTTCCTGTTCACCTATCAAAAATAGACTCATGACATGCAAACGATATGCCTAGCTCAAGTTATTGCTGAACAAGAAGCAAGACTACTGACAAATTTTCATTGATTGTATGACAATAATATTTGGTTTCGCAGCTACTCTGTACAAGCTGAAAAAGACAGATCAAGTGTTCTGGAACTGTAATGATAAACCCATAAACAAGCTGTGCAATCAAAAGAAGACACAGACAAATGTGGAACAGGGCAACTAAACTGTTGCAATCAGTCTTTGTGATACTTCATATTAAGTAGGTTGGTAATTTGCTGTGATTTCTCACAACTTGTCACACAAGTCTTGTTCTGTCAATATTCGATTTTTATTGCTTGAATTACTACACATTGGACAAAAAACAGTTAACACAGCAGACTATGTAGACCCTTTTCTGTGTTTTAAACTAATTGTATCCTTGTTAATGTTTAATCCACCTATCCTTGTAAAATATATAGGGAAAAATAAGCTCCAATACAAATTTTATTAAAGTAAGAATAGGGGGGTATCCTCTAAAATTTAATCTTATACTTTTATCAAAGAAATTTAAGAGGTATATGATGAAGATGGAAGCTATTTTTTTAATTCATTTGTAGAAAAGGAGCTGAGGTATAACAAACTGAACAACATGCCCTTGTGACAAAAGCAGCCAGTAGTGTTCTGGGCCCACTAGGAGCAGCATCACCAGTGGGGCAAGGCAGGGAACCTTGTTCTCTCCTCAGCACTGGCAAAACCACAGTAGGAGTGCTGGGCCCAGAACATGTACCTACCAGAACATGTTCAGCAAAGGACAACAAATATGATTAGGGACTTGCAGCATCATACCTACATGGACAGCCTGCAAAAGCTGGGATTTTTTAGCTTGGACAGACAGGATGATAGGCAGTGGGCACAAACTGAAATGCAGGAAATTCTGTTAAAGCACAAGAAAAAGTTTCTTCACTATGAGGTTGTATACTGGAAATGTTGGCAAGATAACCTATGGAGTCTCCATTTTTGGAGATATTTGAAGCCAGGTGGATCCAGCCTTGAGCAGCCTGGCCTTATCAGCTCTGCTTTGAGAAGGGGAGTTGACTGGAGGATCTCCTCTCCCACCTCCATGATTCTGTGATTTTATTGAATTTATAAATCATTTTCTTCAGATAGCAGTACAGCCACCTAGTAATTTTAAACAGCATGGCACCTTGATAAATTTATCACCCTTTTTGTTGTTGTTTTTCTTGCCAATTTAAATATTCCATGCATAACTGTTCTATTTTTTTCCACTTAAAACAGGATATGGTTGAATAAATCTTTTGTTTGTTTGTTTGTTTGTTTGTTTGTTTTTTCCTTCTTTCCCCCAAGCCGTTTACAAATAGGGCACACAGCCCAGCATCTTGACCCCGCATAGAAGAGGGGATCAGTCATCAAATTTTAGTGAACAGATTAGACAGTCAGTAAATAAGGAAATTTCTACTGTCACACTGGCCCTAGTATTAGTATCTAATGGCAGTCTAAATTAATGGAAATAACAAGTTTAACAACAATGTCTAATGGTACGCAATGACACAAAGTAAGTAACTGCGATTAAGCTAATTTTACAAATAAAATATCTGAAGATGATAGACTTCAGTTTCAAATATGTTTAGTAGATCAAAAATGATACCATTTTGCCATGCATTAACCCTGCTCTTTTCAAAATAGCATGTTTCTCAGACGAAAACAATCCGCCTGATTTACTTAGTCTGTGGCTCTTAATTTACATTCCTTTCTTCAAAATCCAGTTATTGTTTTATTGTTGATTGATGCTAGTTATCTTGCTTTAGCACCTTTAATCAATCTATTCATCTGTAATCTTAGAAAAGGATTTTCAGATTTTATTCTGATGTTGGACACCTAACTGTTTCCTTGTACCTTAGGGAAACATTATGTATGTTTAAGAATTGAAGAATACTACATGTTCTTATTTCAACTGTAAAATTCTTAATACGAAATAACGCAGTTCAGGAAAGAGTGATGTCATGAGTAGAAATAATAAGATTACAGTAAATGAGCAAAATGTATGCTACATCTTCTGTGATGCAAATTGCTACAAACTCTTATTTGTATGTATCATACCTTCAAAATGCATAGTTTCATGGAATGGATTATCTTCTAATGTTGGAATATGTTGTGTTTTCTCTAGGGAGGATTAAAACATAAATGAATCAGAAACTTTTAGAATGATTAAATTTATAGCAAAATTAAGAGGAGGAAGTACAGAGATTTGTGGAGAGGGGACAGAAAAAGATGTTTTCTTTTGTTTTGTTGTCACAGAATCACAGAATGGTTAAGGTTGGAAGGGACCTCTAGAGATCATCTAGTCCAACCCCCCTGTCCAAGCAGGGACACCTAGAGCATGTGGCACAGGGTGGCAGCCAGGTGGGCTTGGAAGATCTTCAAAGAAGGACATTCTACAACCTCTTTGGGCAGCCTGTTCCAGGGCTCTGTCACCCTCACAGGAAAGAAGTTCTTCCTCACGTGGAGGTGGAACTTCCTATGTTTCAACTTGTACCCATTACTCCTTGTCCTGTCACTGGCCACCACCGAGAATCGTTAGGCCCCATCCTTCCTACATTCACCCCTACGTGCTTATACATATTGATCAGATCTCCTCTCAGTCATCTCTTCTCTAGGCTAAACAGGCCCAGCTCACCCAGTCATAAGATAGATGCTGCAGTCCCTCAATAACCTTTCGTTGCTCTGCGCTGGACCGTCTCTAGAAGCTCCATGTCCCTCTTGTACTGGGGAGGCCAGAGCTGCACCCAATACTCCAGGTGCAAACACATTAGAGCTGAGTAGAGGGGGAGGATCCCCTCCCTAGCTCCTGTCACCAAGCAAAAAGAAATGTTGTGTTAGCATCTTATGTCAGAGACTCCTATTCAGAATGTCAACGGGGTTAGGTACAGCCATTTGCATTATATTATTGTACATAGTAGTGAAACAGAATCTGGATATTATCTAGGAATTTGGAGCAACTTATTGTCAATTAGGCAATTATGTATCATGGAATCATATAATCATAGAATGCTTAAGGTTGGAAGGGATCATTAGAGATGATCTAGTCCAAGCCCCCTGCACACGCAGGGTCACCTAGATCACGTAGAACAGGACTGCATCCAAGCGGGTTTTGAAGATCTCCAGAGAAGGAGACTCCACAACATCTCTGGGCAGCCTGTGCCAGGGCTCTGTCACCCTCACTGTCAAGAATTTTTCCTTGAGTTCCTGTGGAACTTTTGGTGCTTCTGTTTGTGGCCGTTTCCTCTAGTCCTATCAGCGGCCACTGAGAAGAGGGCAGCACCATCCTCCTCACTCCCTTCCTTGAGGCATTTATAGACACTGAGCAGGCCTCCTCTCAGCCTTCTCTTCTCCAGGCTGAACAGGCCCAGCTCTCTCAGCCTTTCCTCATAGGGCAGATCTTCCAGGCCCCTGATCATCCTCATAGCCCTGCGCTGGACTCTCTCCAGCAGCTCCACATCCCTCTTGTACCGTTGAGCCCCGAACTGGACACAGTGCTCCAGATGTGGCCTCACCAGGGCTGAGTAGAGGGGCAAGATCACCTCCCTCGACCTGCTGGAGACGCTCCACCTAATGCACCCCAGGATCCCATTGGCCTTCTTGGCCACGAGGGCACTGCTGCCTCATGGTCAAGTTGTTCTCCATTTTAAATATCTGAGAATATTGCTGTGAAATGTAAATCAGGAAGGATAATTTTTGAGTTATTCTTTTCAATTCTATTATTTTTATTCTTTTACAAAAATGCCCAAAGTTTCCACTGAAGTTTTTGATTTGTCCCTTTTTTTTTTTTTTTTTCCCCAGGATGGTCAACAGAATTTGGGCATGGCTTCATATCATTGAATATTGAACAGGTGTAGAACAATTTGCAGCCCATTGTACTACTGAAAATTTAGAGGGTGTGAATCTAGAAATAACTAAGCTAGTGTGAATTGTGATTGTTTCTTTGACATTAGTAAAGTGATTACACTTTGCATCAGATTTTCTCCTGACATTCATTCATTCAATGTGATCACATCAGAACGGGGAGTTTTAAGACAGCACACTGTCAGCAATAACAGATAAATTTTTCATATTTTGAAATCTAATAAATATATTGTCTTAAAGTAAATAGTTTTGTATCTTATTTAACATAGCCTTTACTTCGGTGTGAGATTATAAAATGCACATATGTGCATTTGTAAAATGAATGTATAACAAATTGGTTCTTAGATAAGACACACATGATCAGATATACTACTGCATATGTAGATAAAATTTGTGGGGGAACAAAATCTGGAGACAGAACAATAAAGATAGAGTCTTTTTTAAACACATTTTTTTTTAACATCTTTGTACTTCTATGTGCCTCTGACTGTAAATGATTATGTGCACAAATCATAATAACTTGATGCCTAAGTTCAGCTCTGTTCTCACATTAGGTACTTAGACATCTAAGTGGCATAAAGCAAAAATAGAGACCAGATTTAAGACACTAAAATTTGGCCTAAAAATTACATTATTTATACTACTTCTGAAATCAGAGTAATTTTAATACCAGTTTTTCAGGTTGAATAGATGTTATATGAGCAGGTGCATATCCAAATTCATAAGCAGAATTGCAGGAACCTTTTAAAATAGAAATATTAATAGGACTTTCTCATAAGCTGAAGAAAAGCAGGATGAGAAGTGTAATGCCTGCTCATAACTATTCATACAAGTAGGAAGACAAAATCAGATGCACAGGAAATTCCTAGCATTTTTATCTTCCGTGATTTTCAGATACATACAAAACAAAAATGATTGACTTGTAAGAAGTAACTATTCAATTCACTAGTATTCTGATGAAAAGGAAGCTTAACCTTATTTTTCCTTTGTAAACAGATTAATTATAATAATTCCACTGAGTTTTACAATAAGTTTTAACACTGTGAAGTCTTTATTTTGAAGTTTTCTGTAAAATAAAATCCTGCAGCATTATGAACGGAGCATCTTTGGCTTAGAGTTATGTATAATTGTCAGACATCAGCACAGATGTAGAAGCAGGTCACTTCATTCATGCAGTAGCAAAACCCTCATAGACCTTTTTGGTTTTTCTGCAGGTGATAAGTAGAACTTAGGTGTTAGCACAGTGAAAAGAGGATCTGATGGAGAACTGGAAACACTAAATTTTAAGTAAAACAACCTTTTCAAGGAACGTTATGTCAGTATTTCCTATCTATGTTCTTTTTTGGTATGCATGGTGTTAATGATAATATGCTACTTAATGTAATTTGACATTTTCAATGCGTATAGCTTTGTCAAACTTTATGACATGACTCAACCTTTTTTTTATGCTGGATATTTTTCTTAGATGTTGAATTGAAAAAAACAAACGAACAAAAAGTTTCAGTGGAATGGATGTTGTTTCTCAGACTAAGATTACTAAAAGAAAGATAAATTGTTTTTATTGTATGACTTTTACATTTTTTACAATTTTTTTTCTTTAGCAAACTATTTTTTTTAGACTTTGAAGCAGGTATAATTTTTTTGTGATGACATGAATATAACATTTGCAAACAAGAAAAAAAATTCACATAAGCTATTAAGTCTTCAAGAATTTTGTTTCTCACATGCTCACTTTAGATTTGGTTAGTCTGACAATTCTTTTGGAGACTCTATGAGAACTAAATATGCTCAAGTTTTTCTGTCTTGAACAGTCACTCTTTATTGTCAATGAAGAATAGCATGCTTGATATCCACTTTCAGTAAATACTGAGTGGTATAATGGTAGAACCTCTAGTGTCCAATTGCTACTGCTTGGGGTGCTTGTTGAAAGCAAAGGTATTTTGGCCTTTACCTGGTGTGAATTCAGAGGAATGAAGATCTTGCTTTATACTGAAAAGAGTAACTAGATTTGAGATCTTAGAGAAATTGGAGAAGCAGGACTGGGATGCACTTGTTTCAGAAAAAAAAAAAAAAAAAAAAGGAGAAATCAGAACTTGAGACTGAAGAATGTGAGACACTGAGAACCACGGAAGGCAAAGAAAATAGGAAAAAGTCTCTCACCATTACAATCCATTTCCATTTCAGATTAGGATCCAGAAATTGTTCCATCTTAAAGAAAGGCTTCACATTAACAACTGTGAAAACCCAATGCTGTGGCAGATTGTGGGAAATTTGCTCAAGAAAGGGGAAATCAGAGAAAAAGTAGGGCCTAACAGAAGTTCTGGCATTACAGAGGCTTGCTTAAGGTGAGAGACAGTTTCTACTTCCAGGATGGTTGCTATGTGC
>VZSV01000031.1:250657-288622 GCA_013398735.1 Nothocercus julius
AAAGTAGAGTCACTCAAGCTCCACCTAAATGTAAAAGAAACTGTATAAAAGGTGAACAAGGGAGGGATATGGTAGGAAGAATGGGGTGGTAAGAACGAGGTAAGAAGAATGGGGTGGTAAGAATGGAGGAAGAGGAACTAAGGAAGAAGGAAGAGGAGAGAGGGAAGACTCCATTGTAACTTCTGGATCAGTCAACAGGCTGAACCCTTTTCCTCCCCTTGGGTCAGGACACTGCCTGAGGAGACTGCTCAAGACTGAGAGCCCTCTCCATCTTCTGGGTGAATGATGATTGTGCGTTTGTACACTAGGCGCTAGCTAAGAACCCCACACTGTGGTAGAGAATTTGCTATACTGACGTCTGAAACCTGCCTTGTCAATGTTGCATTTGAATAAATCATGCTATTTGTGAACTTGACTACTTGTTTCAATGGCGATCAGACCTACAATCGACAGGCTGTTCGCGAATCTGATACTGCCACAGTCGGGCCTATAGTTATCACAGTATTTTGTATCCCTATTAAGAGATGAGTCCAGCCCGTCCCAGTCCCTCTAACCTTTGAGGATCAATTAGAATGCAAGGGGATTTATCTTTTACCAAATTTGCCTCCCCTCACCCCGCTTCAAACTGCAACACGGATATCTCGTCTTCTTTAATGGCAGTCTTGCACAGAGAGTAACAACTTCACAGATGAAGCTATATAACTTTGGAGCTGATACGAGAAAGGCCTTCGGTCTAAAGATTGCCAGCCCATTAAGAAAAAGAGTTCATGTAGTATACGTAATGGGATTTTCTGTACTTTTTTTTTCCTTTTACACTGCTTTTAAAAATTTGGGAAACTGTTTGGAAAATGCTTCAAAAGTTCTAGTTGTAAAGGAAAAACACTGAAAGGTTAGGAAATTCTAGCATTAAGGTTGCCATTGAAAGTATAAACTATAAATAATTTTCAATTAATAATTGGAAGTGTTTTGTGTTAGTTAAATGAGCAAGATATGGCCTTGAATGTTACACAGATGAACTAGGGAAAATTAATCATTTAGACCATCTTATTGAAATTAAATAATTCGTAGTGGGAATGAGTATGGCTCATTTTTGTGAGCAATTTTTCTTTTAGGCTTATATTGCAAAAGAAAATCTATAACATAGTCAGCTATGCACCCTTTAGTGTCTGAGCTTAACTACGTATCTAAGTTTAGTTGGATTTTACCCTATCTCTGTACCTTGGAGTCTCTGTTATAAATCAAAGACTTCCTTGCCTTCATTTTACCTTATTATCTGGAAGACTCTCAGTATCTCTTGTAGTTACCTTTATTACAGGTTCAATGTTGGTAAATTTATTAGAGACTGTTAGATGTTTTGATAATGGGGTTATGGGAGAATATATCAGGTACCTAACAAAACTTCTGTTATGTAGGGAAGTCTGTGATTCAACTCTGGCTTTTGTGCTTTGTTTGCCTTCTTTTTTAGACCTTATGAGTAACTTCTTCTCCCCTTAACTTTTAGGTGCATTTCCTCTCTTAATCAAAGGTATATTATAAGGGGCTCAAGTTTCCAGATTCATCCAGCAAGCTGGATATTAGGAATTTATTTCAGAACTTTGTTTAAAAGATTCTCTTAAATGCAAAAAGAACTGAAGGTAGTCATACATCTTAAACTTTTTGATGAATAGAGAAGAAAGAATTACATGAAATCTCCCTAAAGCATAAAACTTTACAAATGTAAAATAAAAATAGAATAAACACTTTCAGTAATGCTATTTTTATAGAAAATCTTTTGTGATACCAAGACACAGGAGTCTATTCAGATGGATTTGTTATGCTTACAGCACTGGATCATAGTATGTGGCATATCTGCTTTATCTAAGCAGAACATAAGTTAATGTGACAGATAATTGGAGATGATGAGAACATATGCTTCTGCTTCCCAGATATCCTGTGTCCATGTTGACTGAAGTCATTTTTATTTTGTTCTTTTGGACAGTTCAGTCATTTTAATCTGAGCATCGGAAGATGGAAGGAGGTTCGTGGATGTTAAAGCACAGTAACCTTCATGTCACTGCTTCTTATCAAAGTTTATGTGTCAGACCGCTGTTTTCCAATTACCTTTCAGATTTATCCTCGTCTAATTGAAGCTATCCCAGGAAAGACTAGACAATAATAATGATAAAAAAACTTGACTTCACGGGTTTAGAGGAATTTTATTGAAGTCATTCCTTCCAAACATCATTCTTGTAATCTCTTTTCATGAGCCACTACCCCCTTTTCCATATTTAACTGTATCTTCATATCTTTTCTCTTGTCATGCCCGTCGTCAAAGCTATATTTTTGGAATCTGTTCCAAAAGAGTATGAAATAGACACTCGTCTCACCCCCTTTACAGTTTAGTTAGCTTCATTACCATTGCACATTCCATATGCTCTACATAGCAGTGTATTACTAATGAGATCCCAGATGATCTTTAGTGTTAATGGGAAAATTGTCACACTGAGGGATTTCTTTATGGTTCTACTTGCTAAGCAAGATTGACATTCCCTGAATCATTGTTTTTAGTGTAGATATTGCACTGACAGGAGTGGCAGCCAATTTATCTCTTGCAACCTGCCTGTTGCTTAAAGTCTTTGTAAGACCTAGTGACATGTACCTTTTTAAAACTTTATATTTATTCAGTTTCTTTTCAATTATAAGCCTTTTTTTCTTTTTTTTTTTTGAAATTGTTTCCTGGAATGGATACAGTACTTAGATAGAAAATAATGTGTCCTTTAGACTTTATATTATGGCCAATAAGCATTTATTTTCTGGATCGTTGAGTTGTGTGTGTGGGTGTATATAAATAGGAGTATGTATTTTTAGAATTTGAGCAGTAGTTTCATTAATTTTAGCCTTTCTAGCAGATATGTGGTACTTTATTAAAAAAAAAAAAAAAAAGCAGCATTTTTTTGAACTCTCAGCATAAATTCTTCACTGGCCAAAATGGGAGTCCTAATTAGGACTGGTAAAGATTTTCTATTATCCTATAATTTGACTTATTCCTGGAAAACAAGAGAGAAGCAAAGATATTTTATCCAATATAGGCTCTTGTTTTTGTCCTCCTGAATGTACAGTTATTTTTTTCCCTCTTTAATATTCAAGAAATAAAAGTTGCCAGGCCTTAGTTCTGTTGCTAGCTATTTCTTTTCCTCCTTGTTATCCTTTTATAGTTTTGTTTTCTGCCATGTCTCTGTTTTCCTTTTATTGTTCTTTCTCTGTTTTATAAACATACATTTGTATGCAATGTCTGCTGTATTTAAACTTCTTTATAGAACATATTCTTCCTTGGAAATGTTCCACAGGCTAATTCCATTAATCATTCTTTTTCTACAGTGTCTGAAATCCTGATATTTTCCAGCACTCCTTTTTCACTCAGAAAAACCAAAACTCTTCTTCCTGCACTGCATGATAACACCAAAACATATGCTGCATGTTAACATGCCCTTGTATATATTCTTTTAGCTTTCAGTCTGTTCTTATGTATTGTATTTTTTAAAACGAATTGAAAAGAACTGGATGAGTTAGAAGGATACCAGTAATAGACTGATATTTTTATGTTGATATAAATATATAAATATATAAATATATAAAAGCTCCAAGCAAGGTAGTAACTTTAGGCTAATGCAACCATGGGAGAATGATTGATGAAGAATGGTTGCATACTGACAGCTGATTCAAAGATCATTCCAGTTTTTAGAAAGGCAGGCTCCTTTTATAAGCAACCGAGGAAGGTAAACACCTCCAAAAGGATATTCATTTTAGATGGAATAAGTCCATGACTGTAAAAGCTTGGCTGAATCTCTTAGATTAGAGGTTAGAGTTAGAGTAGTCATTAAGTAGTCATAAAAGTAGATAAGATTAATCATATTCCAATAGGTAAGCATAGGCAGTGGTTATATATAGAGAGAAAGACATGAAGAACCAGAAGAGATTTTGTTCTTGGGCATTTAGCTAAAATGGTCATGGAAATGCTAATGCTTTCTGCTAGTCCTAGAGTTCAAGACTGGCATGGTGCCTTGCAGGGATGAGAGAAGGAAGAAATAAACCCCTTCCTTTTTGCTTCAGGTAAGTATGGACATATGTGTCTCTGTGTGACATATGTGATGCAGTCAAGAGCATTTTCATAATTTTCTGCCAACCTGAAACAAAAGATGCTCCTTTGAATTGTGTAAAATCCTTCTTGAGAGAATAAAGGTGATTCTTTCAGTGTACCACAAAAAGTTT
The DNA here is from genome assembly GCA_013398735.1 of Nothocercus julius. Classification (NCBI taxonomy): domain Eukaryota; kingdom Metazoa; phylum Chordata; class Aves; order Tinamiformes; family Tinamidae; genus Nothocercus; species Nothocercus julius. The sequence goes on from VZSV01000031.1 coordinate 254,906, forward strand.
AAGTACTATAAAAAAGTTACAGTAGTATTGTAAGAGTGCCATGTCATTGAGATAAATAATTGTGCATGCCTGATATTCGACATTGAGTTACACAGGAATATCAAATTACCAGCACAGAACTGGAAAGTCTAGGCATGGAACAATATGACAGAAAGGAAAAGTTTATTTTATACAGGTTTTGACTGATTCAAGTGAAGTGAATGGAAAAACTTCCATAAACTTTGGTAGCCTTTTAGGTAGGACCTGCTGTTCACACATATCAAAGGTGATCAAAGAATGATCTTCTGTAAGTCTGTTTCTCCTCTCCAGGATATACGATAGCTCTCTGCATATATTAGAATTTTAACTAGTCGCTCATATATCTCAAAAATATTCTTGTTACTAAATGTGACACAGTAAAATCATGTGAAATTAAGAAAAAACAAAAATGCCAACAAAAAGATCCTTTATGGAGATGAAAATATAATACAAAATAAATTTCACAGTACAATTTATTAGAATTTATTAGACTATTACTCTGGAAATAGAGTATTAATATTAGAGTATAATATATTAGAGTATAAATAAATATTAGAATATTTATTAGAATATTACTCTAGAAAAACAATTTGGCTTCTAATTAATTCTAATTCTGCAGAAGAAAAAGGTTTGAAAATAATAAAACATTCATAAAATAAGGAAAGACGGAACAAAGAAATAGGCAATTCCTGAAGCTGCTAATTAGCTGTGTATTGCTAAACAGATATTCAAGAAACACATTTTATTTATTTATTTATTTGTTTATTTATTTGTTATGTTAGGAAACTGGCAAATCTGGAGAGTCTATTTTAATTTGTTAAAGGACTGGATACTTTTCACATCATAGAGAAAGAGTCTTGGTAAAATATGTAATGACACAAAGCATCTACATCTAATACATAGTTTAGAAATTTAAACTTGTTAAATAGTGATACTGTCTGTACATAATGTTTTTGTTCCCTTTGGACAAACTGTATTTAAATAAATTATGATTTTTTCCATGAATACTGATTAAATGCATTCTCATCACTTCACCATTTATAGGAAAACCTGAAATTAGAAATTTAACATTATGACAAAATGTCATAATGATTCCTAAGTAAAATAAAACTACAGAGATCACAATCTTGAGGAATCCAAATTTTACAGCAGCATTATTCTGATTCACAGAACTGTTGCACAGAACCTTTGGAGATCATCTAGTCCAGCCCCTTTGCTCAGTCTGAGTCATACAGAGCAGGTTGCCCAGCGCTGAGTTAAGATCTGGCTTTTCTCTTTCACTCAGCCCTAACCCTAATCTCAAAATTCTGCTTCTAGAAAGGGAAACCCCAAGGGAACTCCCAGCTGCCGAAATAACTCCTATCCAAGTAGTTTTAATTTTTGGAACATCTGTGTCCTAGCATTATTCAGAGACCTTTAGTCTCTGTGCCAAGGCTTTGATTTGAGTTAGGAGAAAGAGGAAGCCCAGAGCTGGAACTTGAAGTCCCAGATCCACTGATCTGGCAAGGGCATGTTGCCAGAAGAAACTGCCCCTGAAGAATTTTTAAACTAGGTGAAGTCAGGGGCACCTAGAGCTAGAGATCAATCTAAGAATTGGGTTAAGTTAGAGTGAAAGCACAGAACTCTGCATAAGGCTGGAAAGAGCCTGCCAAGATAAATTGAGGAATAATGAACTTTTTGGTAAGGAATGTTTCATTGTCGGATGGTCTGGTCCTATGGATGAGCCACAGGTTAACATTTCACTTAGGACTAGAATAATGGCTAGGGTTTTCTTTTAGAAAGACAAGAACTGCAGTGGGAGTGGGGTTGGTAATAGCTACCAAAGGAAACTGGGGGGCTAAAACCACAATAATTCTTTATCTGTGAGAAGTCAGGAGTGTCTTATATGAATTTAGTACAGTATTAAGTGCAGGATTAAGACTGAAAGACCGTGAAAGCCCTGGGCTTCCATACAGCAGGCCTGGAGGAGTTGTAACGAAGGTAAAATAGGGCTAACCAAATCTTTCTCTTAAATTTTTCCTTCAAGCTTTTTATTATTTGAAAGATCTAGGTTTACTTGCTCTGTGATCTATTCAGTTTAGGTACTTTTAGGTACAGGTTCTTTTAAGTGAAATACCACCTAATAAAGAGATCACCTTTTACACTGATCATAGGATCTGGAATTATGTTGTCCTGGCTGCTCTTTGCAAAAGTCAGTTACTGTTTTTAATCTTCCATGGTGGCTCTGGTGTATTTCCTCTGAGTTTGGGCAGATATTTTGATGTATATATTTTCTGGTATTTGACTGACACATACATGGTCCATCTGGAGGCTTCCAGTCTGTCTTATATATTAAATCTATAAAAGCAATCAAAAAATGCAATCTCTGCATTTTTTGGAGAAGGGCTATATGCATTTTTAAGACAGAAATGGTGATTGAGAACCATTTTTAGTTAAACCTAGAGTTCACTAATAAAGACATCTGTTTTTACACATGTATGAACTAAATTCAAACCTGCCTTCTCTATTTAAGCATATAGACTTTCTGTTAGCAACTGTGATACCTAGATTGCTGATCTCATATTGTATCCATAAGGATCCACCTATAAATGGTAAAATCTGCTGGCTGAGTTGAAGCCCTTCTGAAAAGGACCTGGAGGTTATTGTGAACATGCTCTGAATACAGGCCACAATGAACTATAGCCGCTGCTGAAACATGCTGAGTACTGTCTACCTTAGAAACAAGACCAGAAGACCAAGGGAAGTTTTTATTCCTTTCTACCTGTTGCTAGTGAGGCTGCTGGGAAAAAATGTATCCAGTACTGTCTCCAGTTCAAGAGGGATGTGAAGAAACTGAAGGGGATTTAGCACAGACCTCTCAAGATGTCTCCTGTGAAAAGAGACTGTGGGGGCTGAGCTTATTTAGCCACATGAAAAGTAGAACAAGTAATAGCTTTATAGTTATTTGCAATTGCTTGAAAGGGAATTTAAAAGAACCAGACTCTTCTTCCTAATGGCAAACAATGCAACAATTTAAATAAGTACAAATGTGAAGTTCAGATTAATATTAGGCAAAAAATATTGCCTGCAGGAAAAAGGAATGTCAGTGCTCAGCACTGGAATAAGCCATTCAGAAATTTCTTTTTTTTAGGACTTGTGCAGACAAAGCTATTGTTGACCTGATCTGCTGTTGACATAAATACTTTTTTTCAGTGGAAGCTGACCTCTGGAGGTATCTTCTAATCAGTATTTCTATTTTTCCATTTCCTCTGTATCCTCTGCATTTCTCTTTTTCTGTATTCTCTTATCATGGTCCTCAGAGCTATCAACATTGAAGTATCTTTTTGCCACGTTCTGTTTTATCAGAGTGAACAATCTCTCCTTCATTTCTGTAATTTTCTCTGCCCGTGACAAGTTGAATTTAATTTGTATTTGTACTTCATATCACCAGAAAGATTTTCTTCTAGCATAGCTTGTAACTGTTCCAGTTTTCTTTCCATCCTATTTTTACAGTTTGCTTTGCTCTATGTAGTTTGGTAATCCTTCCAGAATAAAAAGTGGAATTCAGCTGCCCTAACTTTAAAGATCACACATCTCCAGAGTTTAAATAAAGAAATAAGCTCATCTAGAACACATTTGTTGCATCTACTCTAGATATCTAAGTTAAGATGAAATGAAACATGCCCAGAAGTATCAATTTCTTTCCAATGTATAAATACAGCTTAGACAGCTAGGTTAGATGTTTAGAGTCTCGTGTAGACCTTTAAATCTGATCATATGAAACCTGTGCAGAAGTGGCAAGCAGTTTCTGAGCTCCTCTCAAGCTGACAGAACAGCAGGAACAACTATGTATATAACTAATCTTGTCCAATCAGTAGATTCTCCTAAACATAGTGTAATCCGTCACAACAGAGCGGAGGCTATTTTGTGTTAAACTTCTATTACATGACTATTTTTAACTACTGGGACATCATGCTATGAGCAATATTGACAGAAGCCAGTATAATTGAACATATGTTAAATCTTTACCTGGGGAAATGGACTGCTTTTGATCAGGTCACATTCACTGAGAGAAAGATTTTGTAAGTTGCAATTAAGATCAGGGGATAAATAGGGCTAGCAGAGTTGACTATGGAAAGAAAGCAATTGAATCAGATCTGCTGCCCAGAAATGTAGGACTGTGAGGTAGGCATTACTGGCATGCATTTTCTTCAGCGGGTGTCTTGTGATGTGTACTTTACGAGAAATCTATTAATCTATTAATGTGCATATTACATTTACACACACAGACCTCCTCCTTCCCAATCTAAAAAGTGAGGAAGAAGTCTACTTTGAAGTATACCGGAGAGAGAAATCTATTCAAGACACAATCTGGGCCCCTGTTGAGCTACTTACCAGGTTTTGTATCTAGGTATATCTTGATGTTTGCTAAGACTTACTGTTGCTACAAATTGTTTTTTATTCACATACATTTTTCCCTCAGAATTATTTGTCTTTAATGATCAATAGCTGTTTCTTTCATCCAATTTCCCTTTAATCATTTTGTTCCTTTCTGTCTACATGGTTCCTTTCTCTTTTTCCCTTCTTCTCATTCTTGGGCATGATGTGCCACTCTTTTCTAAACTCTTTATATGCTATAGTTTTCCATTCCCTTCCCTTCTTTTCCTTTGTCTTCTTCTATAATATGCCCATTTTTGCTTCAGCAAGTGTTCTCTAACCTGTATGCATCATCCATGAAAATATCTCATCTATTTTTAAAAGCTTCTTTTCTCCTAGATTTTCTATTTTAATCATGCCTTCTTCCTTCTATTCTTTCCTTAGAATAAGTTGTTTTTCTCAGATTGTCCGTTATTTTGCTAAATCTGTTTCTACTCATTTCAATCCAGTTCTGGTCATTCTTATGAGACAGTCCTCACTCTAGTTATTAATGACTAACTTGTGGCTAAATCCAAAAGGCACACTTCTTATTTCACTTGACTTATCAGCTTTTGACAAGGTGGATCATTCTTGTCCTTCATTGCATCACCATATATGGATTTTCTGACTATGAATTTTAGCGCTCATTCATCATCTTGAACTGTATGGTTTCATTTTACATTGGAGACCCAATTATTTGATTTTCTCATTTCTCATCTGAAAGTCTATTTCAAAGCTTTTCTAGTTATTATATATATTTTTTTAAAAATGTTACTTTTTCCCCCCCCCTCAAATTTATGAAACTTTTCTGGCAAATATAGTGCTTTATGTCCAACAGTTGTCTACTGAAGTGTGGTGTTACTGCTTTATGGGTTATTGCTCTGGCATGTTTTCCCAGCATATTCCAAAGGTGAGTGAAACTGTCATTTACTTGTATAAATTGTTTATGGAAAGTTTGATTTTACAAATTTGCAAGTGTAAATGTTGATGCCTACCTTCATGATTGTGCAAAATGTGTACATACTTATGGGTTTGCTTAGTATGATTACCTATAAAGATAACATTTTTTTTTTCCTGAAGTCACCAAACTATAGATAATTTCTCCTCTATCTGCATTACAGCGTTATTACTGTTTTTCATTTAGGTTCAGAAGTAGAAACTTCAGTTGAATTGTAGGTGTAGGTATAGGTATGTTTGAGCAATACATAGGCAAACATCTGAAAATCACTTAGATAATATGAGATGATTTGTTTACATCAGAAATGTATTATCTGTATTTGCTCATATTTCTTTAGTGTTTGCTTTTTACTACACATATTGAGAAAACTGAAAAAGTGAACATACATGGGAAAAGTGAGTTATTAGGGTGCTTTCTGATTCATCTTTAATTATGAATTTACCTCTCTCCAGGGAAATTAAAGAAAGACTGCATTTTGTGTTGAAACCATTAGATACCAATACATACATCTAGCTAATATACAATTTCAAAAACATGATTCAGCACAAATGAGTGTGGTATGTTTCAACACCTGCACACACATTCTTTCCTGTGATACTTAATTTATGCCTCTCTTAAAATGGGAAAATATTAGTGCTTCGATTTCTGCACTGCCTTGCCTTGTTCTCTAATAAAACTGCACCTACCCAGTTACAAATCTGTATTCTTGTGTTTCATTTTCCCTGCTAATGCTGTTTCAAATTAAATCTTTGAATTTCTCTGTCAAGATCCATGTAAGAGTTCCAAGAGTATTTAACTGCAGTTTATTTATGCCTCTAGTTTGCTTTTCCAGACTTGGTAAAGAGGAGGAGCTATAGCAACTGTTGTTCTTTCTCAGTTTTAATATTTGTAGAAACACTGCTCGCAGTCACTGAGCATACATAAGTCACATCCCCTTCCATGATTTTTATTCTGTTCATTCTTTAAATGTTTTTTTTTGGTGACTTTGATCTGCACGATCATCTGCACGATTTTCATTTCTGCTGTCTGGTCTTTCTTTGTGCATTAACAGTCCCAGTGATTAAGAAAGGAGTGAGGAGTTTGGAGTAAGATATTTACAATGTTAAGAAAGTCTGAATGTGGTTATAACCAGGACAATTTACACCCAGAATACTTTGTATTAAGTTGAGTTTACACGATAATCTTAACATTCCTTTTCCTCATTTATGTAGGACTATGAAATGACTGCATCTTTTCAGCCCTAAAAATAACTAAATAATAACAGCAAGATCTAAACATCAGGTTTCAAGATGTTGTTCCACCCTTTCAGAGAGAGAAACAATAGATTCTGTCATTTCCTATAAAAGATCTTTTACAAACCATAAAGAGTAATTTCCAGTAATTAAGGCCTTAGAAGAAGTTGTGTTGTCTTCTGTGAAATTAGAAGATTGTAAAATACAGAGGTAGAAGTGCCAGTCTTATTCTGTCATCCTTGGATTGCCCATGTGTTATATGCATGTGTTTTGTGCTATGTATTTTCTGCTTCCGGTGTAGCCTGTGAACTTTTCAGTGTTTCTGTTAAGGAGAGTTGAAGGAAAAGATATTGCTGCTACATGACACCTAATCCTTAATTTCATTCCACAATTTCTAATAATTCTTTCTTTTATTACACTGTGAAACTCCTTCCCCTCCTTGGTAGCTCTGCCGTCTAAATATTTGTAGACTACCATACACACTGATGCCCCTTTCACAAGTCTTTTTGAGAAAAGAAGAGATACAGAAATAATTGCTGTGTTACAACTCTGCTCATGAAAAGACCAGGAAAAAGGACTTTATACATGAATGATACCCTATCTTTTCTGACTGGTCTAAAACTGTAATGTGTCATGCTATTTTATGTCTTAAACTGAAACTAGTGCATAATTATGGTTTCTTGAGACAATTATGGCTTCCTCATCTATTGTCCAGTAGAACTTTTAAATCACTTATATGTATTGGCATTGATAGTGGCAGCTCAAGCCCAAAGCCATACTGATTTTTGAAATACACTTATCTGAACAATTGCTTACTAAAATGTCCGTTCAATAAAACTTGACTACCCATTCAAAGGCAATGTATTTTTTCCACACGTGCATGTGAAAATATCTCCTCTGCCTCCCACAATGCTTTGGGATAACTTTTTCTAACCGTGCCCTTCTGTAGCTACAAATATTACTTAAGGTTGCATAGGGTTCCAAAAAATGTTTCAGACTGTGCCTATATAATTTTAATGAAGAATGGGCTTTAAAAAAAAAAAAAGATTATGTTCTTTATTTGTACAGCATCTCAATAATAATGGAAGAAAGGATACTTCAGCAAAATAATCTACTTAAAAAGGACCTGCTCCATAGATACGTGGGGCTAGGAAAATGAACAGATTTTTGGTATGTGGTTTTACGAATGGCACATTCATTACTATGTCTTTCAAAAACCTATGATAAATCAATTATCTTTTTATTATGCTCCCTATTAAGACTGGAGGCCTGTATCATGCATAAGTGGCAGGATTTCAGTAGCAGGGATTTGCAGGTGTGATCTGTGTGGCAGGAAGCCATGAACAGCCTCATGCAGGTTATAGCTGAGTCCAGCTGGCTCAGAGATGGATGAAAACAACCACCAAAACAGCAGATCAGAAGAGCACATGGCATGTCTGCTCAAATATATTTAGAAAGTGCAGCAGCCAGAAGGGACGGGTGACACAGCAGGGGGTAGATAAGGATGCATGTGGGAGGAGATACAGGAAGAAGACAAAAAAGGGACCCACGAGGAGAAATATGAAAAGATGTATTTTGGAGAAAAGAAACAGAAGAGGGAAGTAGAAGGGGACCTTGCTGGGGGCATGACTGCAAGTTTTTTTTTTTTTTTCCTGGAAGGATGTACTGCACTCTGGAGAGAGCATGCCTCTGAGGGACTGCAGTCCTTTGATAAGCCATCCTGGGGCATGGATACTTCTGAGGGTCTGTGGCCCCTGAGAGAACCTGTCACAGAGCATGGACACCCATGGAGAGACTGCGGCCCCTGAGGGAACCTGTCCTGGAGCAGGGATGTCTCTGAGGGATTTCAACCCATAGGGAAACATATCGTAGAGCAGGGAAACCTCTGAGGAGCTGCAACCCATGGGGAAATCATGCTGGAGCAGGGATACCCTATAGGGACTGCAGCCTGAGAGGGACCCATGCCAGGGCAGTGAAAATGAGTAAAAAGCCAGGAGAAGCAGAACAGTAAGAAGCAAGGTGAAGCAGGAATAAATCAGTGGGCACTGGCCTCAACCTCCTGTGCCACCCATCCTGTGCCACACTAATGGACCAGGATGGCCTGAGTGTAACTTGTGGCAAATGCAAGTGGAGCTGAGTCTGGGAAGCTGGTAAGCGATCTATTTGACTGAAGTTGAGCCTGAGAAAGAAGAATAAAGGTGTTTTCCTAAGTCTTTGTTTACTTGTTTGTTTTGCAATACATGAATTCAGTAATTAAACGTTTATGTTAATTGGCAGTAAATTAAATTAAGTAAATCCCCCAAGCTGAGATTGCTTTAACTGTGACAGTATTGAGTAGCTTCACTGACACATCACAGTCAAATGAGAGAACTAGGTGACTTGTGCATTTGTGCAAGCCTGTCATTTTAGATTGTTCCCAGAAACTCCAAGAGGTCTGGGGGCAGTGATTTAAAAAAAATGCTCATATTTTCTTGGCTCTTATGTTCTTTTCTGTTTTTCTGAATTCTGTTTCACTTTTATAGATATCCTTTAGGACTCAATATGCTTATTTCCCTTCAGTAAGATTGTGCTGTTTTTGTCTGGCCAATCTCTATTTGCAAACTATATTGGAAATTTTGTGGTCTTTCTGTGCTGCCAGATAAGGCATTTTTTTTTTCAGTCAGAGCACCAGCTCTGCACTCACAGGATGACACATTTACTGTCATCTTTAACTTTCCTTTTAGTACTCTTTAGCCTTTGGCTTACACACTTGACTCATTTGATACAGATACATATGTATCCTGACATTAATGCACCTCTCTGAGCATTCAGTTTTCCATGGCTGACTTAAGTTGGGATTACTGGCAAAAGACCTTTTGGTAGATTCTGTAAAGGATTTAGCACTTAAAATTGATAAATCCCTAGGTTGCAGAATGTAAACTAGAAAATTCTACTTGGCAGTTGAGTTCTGTATTTTATTTTATTGGGAAAATAAGGGTCCTTGGGACAACAATCCGAAAAGCCTTGAGGATGGGCACAGAACTAGCAACTGGAATCATGCCGAATGTGAACAGATATTAAAGGCAAGTCTGGAGGCAAGTGTCTCCATTCAACTGGGATTAAAGCCCAAAGTCCATTTCTGAAGGGATGTGATCCCGCATACTTTTACAGGTCAAAGAAAGTGATGGAACTACTTACATCCCATGGAGTAACTCAGCATTATTCACCATAAAACAGGATACTGGATTCTGTATCCTGGAATCAAAATTATTGTCCACTTCAAAAAAAGCATGGGAAGTAAGATACAGTGGGAATCATTATTTCACGTTCTTTTCAAAGAAATTCTTTTCATTTTCTTTTCAAAACAATGCCAGCAGGCAAAAAGAAATACAGTTTATTTGTTTAAAGTACCAATAGGGCAAGTGTGATCATGATTCTGCAGTTTAATGTGTTTAGCACTGAACTGAAATGAGGAACAGTGATTTTTTTCCCTCATTTACCTGCTTAACTGAATAGCTGACCTCTGTGCTATGAAAATATACTTTTTCCTTTCTAGTTTTTCGTCTATGGACTGATTTATAATGTTTAAATGAATAGCTATTGCTATAGCACTTCCTGGCTGTGGTAATGTTTATTCATGTTATTTTCAAATGTCTTCTTTCAGTTCCCTGTAAAACTTTCTCCTCAAGTATTCTTAGAACAAAAGGAAAGAGGCTTCCAACCTGTCCAGGCTCCTGAACATATTTTAAAATATATTAAATAACTATATATTTCTAATGGAAGAGAATTAGCGGTTGCAGAATAGTGCCAAAGTAATCTCTGCAGAAAGAGCGGGAAATTTTTGATCTTGGAGATGATTCACACATCATACTGTATGGATGATATTTAAAAAATGGAAGAGGTGATATTGCCTTTATTTGAACAAAGTCAATGTAGTCTTCTACCCAACTGTGTGAACAGTAACACTGACTTCTAATAGAATGGATGACTTAAGTGTAATGCTGTTCTAGTGATTCAGCTCAGTGAAATCATTCGGATGATGAATTCACAAAATTTGGGGTTATCCAATCACTAATTAAAAAAAGATAAATCCATAAAAAATTGACAGATAGATCTTGCAGTCTTCCTCAGATCCTTCAGAGTACAATACGGTTCAATAATTTAGAATTTAAAACTTTAAAACTTCTTCTTTTTTTTTTTTGCAATTGAGGTTAGAAGTTTGTTAGAGGATTAAGTAATGGACATGTATTGAACATTACTTGTACACTGGCTGTCAACTGAAAGATCATCTTTGAGGAGCTCAATATATGTTTGAGATTAATCTTTTATGCTTCATTCATATTATCAGAATTGACATAATGTATTACTCTGTGCTGGTGAATTTATTTTAAGAAAAATGAATAGTGTATAAATAATCTTGTGCAGATGCTGTTGAAATGAAATTTAGTTAAGTCACTAAAGTAATAGAAAAGTGAGACAGTACAGTGAAACCATAAGAACTAAGCAGTATAATGTCTATGGGCTTTTAGGTGGATTTAGAGGATTGTCTCATTCACATATTGTGCCCTACCAATTATTCATTGAACTTTGAAGAACTTAATATGTTTAACTGTATTTAAACAATGTTATAGCCAAAGATATAAAGCTGGATAGTTAGAAAACATCTCTTATCAAGTAGTTTGCAGATGTCTAAGTATTTGTGAACTACTTTGTTCTCTGTTGATACACTTTTCTTTATATGCTCATTGTATGATTTTGTTAGTTCTGTTCCCTAATGACCCCAGTTTTATTTTCCAATAATAGTGATTTTAAAAGTACAATAAAACGAATTTCTTCTTTGCTGTTTAAGTTCATCTGTCTATTTTCTCAAATGTAATTTAAAGAAAAATGTGCAAATGGCAGGACATTATATTTGGATGCAATTTACGTAATTACCTCCCTTTTATTATGTGTATGATATTTGTGCATGTTTACAGTAATACATCTCTAGAGCCACAGTTACTCACTTGAGGTATGACTTCTTATTTTTTTCCTGTAAAAATAGAAATCTTAAAGAGATTTGTCTTTATCACATACTAGTAGCAACAAATCAGTGCTATAAATACTATGTATTCTTCAGCTACACTAGGTCTTCTTCACAGATATATTTATCCCATTCAATGTAAGGATACTTCTTTAGTCTCAGTTGCAATTACTGTTCATCTAGAGGACTCAGACAAAAATCTGTTTTGCTAAGACTTCTCTTTGGCATGTTTCATAGAACAAAAATTCCCAGCCTGGTCCTTTCACTTTGCATTAGCTAACAGCAAGGATCTAAGTCTCTGCGTTCCTTATTTGTCATATTTTCAGGAAATTCTGTGAAAATACATTGTTCTGCCTCCATTAAGTTTTCTTGTTTGGAATGCAAGAGAGACAAAAGTATAAAATCTAATGGTTTAAGAAATCTCCTGAATGAGCACCATCCTCTTCAATGATTACCTACAGGATAATCAGATGGGAACTCAGGAGGCATCTACAGCAATATCATCCCCAAAGCATGCACAACTTTGGAGTTAGACCAGATTGCTCAGGGTTTTTTTCAATCTTGTCTGGAAAACCTCCAAGGATAGAGACTCTACAACTTTCCAGAGCAGATTACTTGACTGTCCTCACAGGATAAAGTTTCTCCTTGTATCCAGTTGGAAGTCCCGTTGTTTAAATTTATGCCCATTGTCTCTCTCACTCTCACCTTGCACCACTGAAATAGAACTGGCTTAGTTTTGTTCATAACTTCCTCATTTGTACTGACAAGCTGCTATTAGCTCTTTTCCAAACTGATCAAACCTAGTTCCTTCAGCCTTTCCACTCAGGGCAAGCACTCCTATTCCCTGACCAGCTTGGTGGTCCTCTGATGAAGTGACCCCAGTTGATCGACATCTCTCTTAGTGTACTGAGTTACCCAATTTGGATGCAGTATTCCAGATGTGGTCTCATGAGTAGTAAGAGGAGAGAAATTATCTTGATCTACTGGTTATGTGATAGATCATAAAACTATCAGCATTTTTGGAAGTTCTCTAAAGTTCATCTTTGAAGTTTCAGAAGAGAGAATGTTTTTTCTTTCTCTGGGTCAGGACAGAGAAGACATGCATTGAACACACATTGCTAAAGCATCCTGTAGATTTTGAAAGCCCTTGCTGTGGGATTCTCTAAGAATAGACTGCTCTTTGCTGTTTTTAACTCACTGTTTTTTTTCTCTATTTGTTCCCTTCTAAATCCATCTTAGACTGGAACATCGAAATTGGCATAATACCTTTTGTTTGGGCAGGATGCCACACTAACAGATGGCCACACTAGCGGACAAGTTATGTGCATCAATTTTGATTTGTATGGGCAGAAATCCTGAAAGAGCAGTCACTGTAGATCTTCAGAGCTGGTTGTTACAGGCATAAGTCATCACTGCTCCTGCTCAGAGATGCAGCTCTGACTATTCCAGAATAGCTTATGTCTCCATGTAAAGCAAGTGTTTCTACTCCAGTGGATCAGATAAATTTTGAGATAGAATAATAATCTTTAAAAATCTAACTAAATTTAGCTTAGGTTGTCATGGCTACCAAGAAAACCAATAAATTATTTCTCATGATTTGTAACTTTTGCATCTCACACAAATCCTTAAAAATTTTCTTTTTCCAAAAAAACCCAGACTTCTCATAAGTGCAGCAGTATTTTTCAGAGGCACATTATTCCAAATAGATAGATAGGTAAGTAAACAGATAGGTAACTAGGCCAAGAGGTGAAGACAGTTTCGTAGGTTTTGGAACAGGCTGCCCAGAGAGGTTGTGGAGTCTCCTGCTCTGGAGATCTTCCAAACCCACCTGGATGTGACCCTGTTCCCCGTGCTCTAGGTGTCCCTGCTGGAGCAGGGGGGTTGGACTACATGATCTCTAGAGGTCCCTTCCAGCATTAACCATTCTGTGATTCTGTAGGTAGGTAGATAGATGTCGTTTCTTTTCTTTGAAAAACCTGAAACCGAAAATCCTTATGTGAGTGGCTTAAAACCTTAGGTATGCTTTTCCTAAATAGTTTTAATACTCTAACTGTTTATTACAATTCTATTGTCTGTCATGAAAATACGAAGATACAATTAAACAGTTGGCTAACAATTAAACAGTAAGGTTTTATGAAATCAGTATCTGCTAAACAGGAAGTGTTTTTTTCCACGTATCTGTGGGTAAGGGACCACTGAGAAAATTATTGTCCATGGTGATTGTGTCTCTATTCAGAGATTTACGCTTTATATGCCTCCACTTGGGGATAATACTTTCTGAATTATTTTAAACTAGAAGAGCTAATACTGAACTGTCAAAGTAAACTTCGTTTTCCAAAGACAAGTCTCATTAAGGGATACTGCACCTTAGAAGTGATCTTAAAAAAAAATCAAATATATTGTTATGATAGAGAGTAAAATTATGGGGCAGTATTGTTATTTATTTTATTTTTATGTTTGGGAGCTCCTTAATGTGGAACTTAGCCAGTGAGCAGCATGGAGGGAACTCTTTTCAGTGGTGGCTGCTGATAGGACTAGAGGAAAAGGCCACAAACTAAAGCACCAAAAGTTCCACGGGAACTTAAGGAAAAATTCCTTAACAGTGAGGGTGACAGAGCACTGGAATGGGCTGCTGAGAGAGGTTGTGGAGTCTTCTTTTCTGGAGATCTTCAAAATCTGCTTGCACACAGCCCTATGCCACGTGCTCTAGGTGACCCTGCGTGTGCAGGGAGGTTGGACTAGATGATCTCTAGAGGTCTCTTCCAACCTTAAGCATTCTATGATCTTTTAGAATTCAATTAATACTGCATGCCTCAAAGTGCATATGATGCTGCTGCCAATGATGCTGCATCTAGAATGATAAGGACTGCAGAAAAACTTGACCTGTGAAAAGGGACTTGGGGCTCTTTATTGTAGAGAAAAGAAGGCTGAGAGAGCACTGTGAGAGAATTGCCTGAGAAAGGGGAAAACAGAGAAAAAGTAGGGCCTAACAGAAGTTCTGGCATTACAGAGGCTTGCTTAAGGTGAGAGACAGTTTCTACTTCCAGGATGGTTGCTATGTGCGGAGTTTACTTCTCCACGATTCCCTTGGCAATGCAATCTGCCCTCCTAGCACACACTAATAAGAGTAAACGAAGAGTGGAGCAGAATGGAGACACCATGGCCAAACTTTGTTGGCTTCCCTGCAGAGGGGGTAATCTGATGGTGCCGCGCAGACCGTGAGGGAATGGAGGGTGGAGTGGAGTGAAGACACTGTGGCCAAACGCTGTTGTACTCCCTGCAGAGGTGGCAACCTGGTCGTACCATGCAGCTGCTAAGCCACATAGTGTGACGTCTGGTGCTGGGCAGATGGTGGCAGGTCAGTCCCTTCCGATGGACTTTGCTCAACCTTCTCCTCATTCTGATCTCATTATAATACCAATACTCAACCCCATCCCAAAAGTTACCTGCTTCCAAGGAATGACCACTCCTCACTGAGCATGCTGTCTAGATTTTCAATAAACTCCGGAGACTTTTTTTAAACCAATCAATAGCGAAAGTAGAGTCACTCAAGCTCCACCTAAATGTAAAAGAAACTGTATAAAAGGTGAACAAGGGAGGGATATGGTAGGAAGAATGGGGTGGTAAGAACGAGGTAAGAAGAATGGGGTGGTAAGAATGGAGGAAGAGGAACTAAGGAAGAAGGAAGAGGAGAGAGGGAAGACTCCATTGTAACTTCTGGATCAGTCAACAGGCTGAACCCTTTTCCTCCCCTTGGGTCAGGACACTGCCTGAGGAGACTGCTCAAGACTGAGAGCCCTCTCCATCTTCTGGGTGAATGATGATTGTGCGTTTGTACACTAGGCGCTAGCTAAGAACCCCACACTGTGGTAGAGAATTTGCTATACTGACGTCTGAAACCTGCCTTGTCAATGTTGCATTTGAATAAATCGTGCTATTTTTGAACTTGACTCCTTGTTTCAATGGCGATCAGACCTACAATTGACAGGCTGTTCACGAATCCGATACTGCCACAGTCGGGCCTATAGTTATCACAATATTTTGTATCCCTATTAAGAGATGAGTCCAGCTGCCCCCAAGCCCTTTAATTTTTGAGGATCGGGGGATTCATGTCTTACCAAATTTGCCCCTCACCATCAAACCACAACAAGCACGTAGAGACAGCATTCCAAAAAAAAAAAAAAAAAAAAAAAAAAAAAAAAAAAGGTGTCTGGAATAAATCATCCTTTTTAATTTGCTGTGGATACAGTGAGAAGTAATTGACTTTGATTGAAGCAAGGAGAATGTAGGGATGCATTTAGGAAAAAGTATTGTAAAACTGAGAACAGTTGAATAGATAGTCTGAATAGATAAGTATCCCTATTTTCCTTCAGTGGGGGATGGACTACATTATCTTTCAAGGTTGCTTCCAACTGTGCTCATTCTATGATTATTAAACATCTTGCCATCACAGAGACTTCTGATTTGCATTTCTTCTTTAGCTTACAATGATATTCATTATGGGATGAAACTCTCCAATTAAGGAAAAAGATATTATTTTACATTGATACAAAGCATGCATTTCTTTTTTGGTACACTGAAAAAAATCTTAATGTATTGAGTTGCAAACTAAACACTGAAAGAATCATTCATCATTTTGCTGTTTTACATTACTTAAAACAGCAATGGAAATTAATTTTTAGATGTCAAAATATACTGAACATATGACTATGTTGAATTTCAGACATGAATTGGACAAGATTAATGACTAGTTCTCTAACATTGTCTAAATTGTTCAAATTTGATTAAAGCTAGCTCACATTTTTCAGAAGGAGCCCTGACCTTAAGCCAGTTTCCACCTTTGAGGCAAGATTCTGCAAACGTCTGAATGTCCTCTTTTCCTTAAATGAAGCCTTAAGTAAGTGGGAACTGAGGAAGATCACCTAATACACTAGATAACACACCTGTGGTCTCCAAATGTTTTAATAGCAGAATTCATTCTGAAGAATGAACTTTATAATGTCAAGCAAAAGGAGAATGGGGTCTATGGAAAATATGAACTATTGAACTGCAGAACACAACAAGTTTATTTTTTATTTTTGTTTTTTATCTTTTTTTACAAAACAATTGTGGAACTGAAAGAAATTTTTTCACTTACAAAGTCCCAGCTAAAAAATGAACTACAAAGCTACTAAACTCATGTATGCCTGACTGTAATGGAAGTACAGCACAGTGTCCAAGGAATTGAAGAGTCACTTCCTTTACTAACTAGCAAACACGTTTAAAAATAATTCTGCCATGAAAGAGAAGTAACAAAAGCAAGTTATCAAATTTCAAAAACTGAGAAAAGGAGACAAATACCTGCCTCTCAAGGTATTAAGTTGCTTAAAATTAGGCTAGCAAAAACCTCGGTGTTCTTCAAAATACACAAAAAATCAAGCTATCTTTTATCCACAAAGTTATGTGATCCCAGAACCAGTTTAGAAGCCTGTTTTACTGTAAAATGTTAATCTCTATTAGGTAGAATAAGTAAAACCTTAATAATATTTTCCAGTCAGCAATACACGAAATAATTTTTACTGCAGAATTCAGGATGACTCCTACTGATTGTTCTACATGTTAAATTCAACAATACACAAAATTATGGAAAAAGCAGTGACGAAAGGGGCAAGGAGTTTTCAGACCACTAAAAAAGGAGAAAAAGCACAACTGAACTTTGTTTTAACCCAATCTTAAGTTAGTTCATGAATTTCTGGCCAAGCACATAGGAAATTTATTAGTGCAGCTTTTCTTTCTGTGTTCAGTAAACTTCAGCGGAGGCATATGGGAAAGACCTATGTTACCTACAATATCTAGAATACAAAGTTATATGAATTATGCTGGGAGCCCTCTTACTTGCAAGTGGGTTGATGTCAAGAAAGTAGATTCTGAGTGCTTCCTTTAATGGTTTATAAGTGAAACACCAGGGTCAGAAAGAACCCTTTAGATAAAAATAGTAATTGTAAAAATTAGAATAGTTTCATAATTTATGGGAAGCAGTCTCAATGCCTTAATATAGAAGAGAAAAATAGGTCATTTCCGTTTCTTACAGTTCACCTAAATTAAAATCATACCTAAGCAAAATGAAGATGTTATGGTCTGTACTACATCGATCATGTCACATACCCTAAATGAATGTGCACAAATGTGTCTGCAAAAGGCAGACTATATGTGGCTTATGATTCAAATGCTTCATGATTCAAAAGGAAACATTTAAGGTTGCAATACCATTGCATATTTTAACATTGCAACTCCTGGTTTTTAGATATGTAAGCATGAAAAACATATTAGATTATCCTTCCCAGTTCATATCGGAAAGAATGGCTACAAAGCCATGTTTGGCATTTTTTTTGTGCTTTGTATGCTGTGTCTGTGAGCAAGCAGCAAAAGGTATAATAAGCTCTAAAGAGCCTACTATAAAAAAACAAAGAAACAAAATAATACAAAAACAACAACAATTAACCAAACAACAACAGCAAAAAACAAGTCACAATTAAAGACTGATTGCCAGTATTACTTCTGTGAAGGAGCAGCAGTTTCTATTCATCTGCCAGAATAAATGTCTACTGATCAAGTACAACAGAGGTATGAAGAAATTCATGGCTTTAGTCCTATGGGTATGCAATAAATATAGCAGAATTTGAAAAAAAAAAAATGGAGTAAGGGACTTGGGGATTCTCTCTCTGGAATGTCTCACACAAATGATCCCCAGGTTGAATCACCAGCTTTGCTTTATGAATCCACAAGGCAGAGTTATAGTCCAATACAATCTGAGCAAGCAGGCAGATTTTAGAACACTTAAAAGATTCATCTTTAAGTAGGAAGGGCTTGCCAGCAACAGCCTTAATTATATTTGGAGCTCCACTGTAATATTGCCAGAGATTAATCAGCTGCAACTACTGGGTTATAACTGAGATCTTTAGCAAAGAATAATCCTGGAAGGGAAGACTTGTTAAGAACATAAAGAGGACAGAAGAACAGGGCTTTTCGCATCCCTCTGCAGCACAGATGACTTGGAATCTGTCTAATCAGGAATGTAAGTCTCTTTTAAGGGAGAAGATTCCCCAAAGCCGAATCAGAAGGAGTTCCACAGAACCAGTGAATCTTTATGCTGCACTATATGAATGAACATGAAAAATGATGCTTGATTGCAGTATGGAAGAGATGAATTCAAGTCTGAGAGCACTGTTCCGCAAATCTGGTAGTCTCTTTTCTAATGTTCTGTCCTCTTCCACCCTCATTATCAAATAATTTTTCTATTTCCTAGGACTTTGGCTCCCATGCGCCTTTATTATCTCTTCTGTTAGTATCATAATCATAGATCAAACCCACCCCTCTTTTACATTCCTCCCCATCTTTTTTCTTCCAGTGCACAGATCATTTTCTTCTTAGAAGTGCTTTGTGCACCTCTCCAAATTTTCTCTTTCCCACAAAACCCATTTTCCTAAAGTATATTTGTTTTCTCATGCAGATGATCATAGTAACACTTACACATTTCCTCACATTTCTGCAAAGGTCAGATTCAAACTCACATTGCTGTGTAGCAGTACCCACACAGTAACAACATTGTGGTCTTTTGCAAAGCTCTCCAAAAGCTCTTTTTTTTGTGTGTGTATATGTGTGTGCATGTGCATTTTTGCAATGCGCAAAGCTTCAAACTGGCAGCCTGAACACCAAATAAAACATATACTCTTGCAGAAAGAGTCTGCATATGTTACTCTATAAAAGAGCTTCTGCACTGTCTCTGATAGAAGCAGGAGTTGGCTTTAAATGAGTTTAATTACCTTCCTAATGTTTTCCTAATATTTACCTGAAGTTTTTCCTCAGTACTTGTCTCCATGCACCACTAGATACAACCTCGCTGTCTCAGCTCAGCCCCCATTATCTCCTAACATGGGCAGCTCTGTATTAGTTATTCTGAAGCCTATCTGTATGTTTGGTTTTATTCTTTGCGTTCAAGTCCCTTCTGTTAGTAATAATGGTTCTTACTGTTCTCTGAATATCAAATAATCAGAGTTTCTGCTTAACCAAAGTCCTAGTGTTTGCTATAGAGAACTGAAATAACAACACAGCAAATTGAGATTACAATATTTGTATAAAAATAGGAATGTCACCAGTATATATAAAGACTGGATTTTCAGTGAACTTTGCCATTATTAAGGCTGTCGGGAAGGAAAGTGTCCAGCTCTGCACTGGAGTGTCTAACAAGCAAAAAGCTCTATATGCTCCATTAATATATATTAACTATGAAACTGATTTAGTTAAGTAGTTTATCATCAAGCAGTGAGACCAAGGTATCTCCAGAAAAGCTTTCTTGCCTCTCACAAAGATTCCCAAACTGTCTTGGCCTGCTAAACTGATTCTTAAATTTTGGTCCTTAAGTGCATGAAAGGATTTGTTTAATATTAAATGACATATCTAAACTGCCGGAGAACGCTCACTGGTATGGAATAAATTACTAAAGGAAAAGGGGTTTTGTTGTTTAATTTCTTCAAATTACAATCAAAATAAAACGAAAATACAGAATGATAAATCCATATCCATTACAGAAATTTTGATGTGCTTGTTTATAGATGAAGTTAATATTTTATGGGTAAGAAGCCTAAGATTTAAAAATGAAATACAAAACAAATGGTATTTTGTGTGTACTTTCATAAGCTGGCAATTGGAATTGTGCTGCTGGATTATAGAAAAAAAGCAGGAAGAATGCCTAATGTCATTGATATGAGACAGGTTGGAGAGTTGGGCAGAGAGGAATCTCATGAGGTTCAACAAGGACATGTGCAGGGTCCTGCATCTGGGGAGGAACAACCCCAGGCACCAGGACAGATTAGAGGTTGACCTGCTGGAAAGCCACTCCGTGGAGAGGGATTTGCGAGTCCTGGTTGACAGGAAGCTAACCATTGGTCAGCAAAGTGCCCTTGTGGCCAAGAAGGCCAATGGGATCCAGGACTGCATCAGAAGGAGTGTTGCCAGCAGATCAAAGGAGGGCATCCTGCCCCCCTACTCAGCTCTGATGAGGTTGCACCTGGAGTATTGGGTGCAGCTCTGGGCTCCCCAGTACAAGAGGGACGTGGAGCTTCTCCAGAGGGTCTAGCGCAGAGCAACGAAGATGATTAAGGGACTGCAGCATCTATCTTATGATGAAAGACTGCATGAGCTGGGTCTGTTTAGCCTGGAGAAGAGAAGACTGAGAGGAGATCTGATCAATATGTATAAGCACGTAGGGGTGAATGTAGGGAGGATGGGACAAAACTCTTCTTGGTGGTGGCCAGTGACAGGACAAGGGGTAATGGGTACAAGTTGAAACAGAAGAAGTTCCACCTCCACTTGAGGAAGAACTTCTTTCCTGTGAGGGTGACAGAGCCCTGGAACAGGTTGCCAAAGAGGTTGTAGAGTGTCCTTCTTTGGAGATCTTCCAAACCCACCTGGCTGCCACCCTGTGCCACATGCTCTAGGTGTCCCTGCTTGGACAGGAGGGTTGGACTAGATGATCTCTGGAGGTCCCTTCCAACCTCAACCATTCTGTGGTTCCGTGTAAATGGCAAACCTCCCCGCAGTAAGTCATATCTACTCTTCACAAGTTCCAGTTAGCATGGATTTGCTAGACTACAGCATCACTGTACCCGAGACACAGGAATATATGGGATAAGTTTAAATATTACACTTCTCCTCTGTGAAATTGCTTTGTCCTAACGCTAACAAAAGAAGTGATTATGATTTGAAGGCATTTATTTTGTTATAAAGTGACAAAAACATCAGGAATGACTGGCATAAAGGCATACAGACCAACAAAAAATAGTTTTTAAAAAGTTTTGATAATCTAGTTGATACATAAGCTTTTACTTACACAGATAAACACGGTTTTCTTCTAAAGCTGAGGCTTTAATAGAATGGAAAGACAATTTTCCCTCTTATATTTTGGTATTAGTGATTTGTTTGTTTGTTTAATATCTTTAGTCTGTGCTTCCTGACAATTTTTTTTTTCATTACAAAGCAAATATTTGCTCAATCTTAGCACAGTATAAATTAACTATTGACTTGTAAATCTAAAAGTATTGCTTGCCCATCTTCAGTCATCTTTCAATAAAGAAGGAAAACAATAATGAATCCTGAAGAGTATTAAACAAGGATTCTTATTTAGAAAAGGTCATTCTAAATGGTCATAACCTTTGAACCAGACCAGAACCAGCTCAAAAATGTGACCCATTTTTCCATTACTGGTTTTATTGCTTCTTTTAATCATAAAATATTCTTTTAATCGTAAAATACCTATGATAAACTATTATCATAGGTTTGAATACCCAGTAGCAATAAATAGGAATGTTATGCAGTGACTTTCTTTGTGAAGTCTATGTCAATTTTTTTTGAATTGTTTCTGTATTTTCTGCAAAACTCTCATGAATCCACTTATTGTAACATGCTATTTAAGTCTCTAAATATACAACAGCATTATATGAATAATCAGACTTCCTCCTCACATGGGTTTGGATTGGAATAAATAATTTGGCCAACGGTTCTTACATTTTTATATCTTTAATTTGAGACTTAATTAATTTTATTTCTATAGAACTTAAAATATCTATACAATATGAGCAATAGTTGCTGAAGTCTGTCCTGACTTTGATTTTATTATTGTAGGACCCTATGATTTTATTATTTTGAAACCCATGTAGAATAAGACTGACAGCTAGGCCCAGCTATTTTTGGTCAGCAATGTATTAGGGTGCCTAAACTCTTGGCTGACAGACAAAAGGATAAAATGTCAACATCCTAAAGAATTTCTCAGCAGAAACTCAGCTACTAAGATGATCATCAAATTTAATTATATTGGCTGATGCACTTACATTCTTACAGCCTGAAACATTTTGGTATCTGCTCTACTAGAAATGCTACTTTTTATACTCTGAAATGATCAGCTTTTAAAATCTGCTGCTGTGATGCTTGAAAAGTGAAGTTTTCAGCTATAGTATGGAACCAGTTTAGAACTGACACCGTGAACAGGAATAATGACTCCATATTACAATCAAATAGGTTGAAAATTGCCAACTTGTCAAACCTCCAGTTTGATAAATGCATGTTCACTGCAGTAAAATATCTCATAGGGATTTCTTTGGGGGTCTCTTTGGAGCTGATTATGATTTTCATATTATTATGGAGTATTTTGGGCTTCTTTGTGTATTTTTATATCTTCTGGATAATTTTGCCTTTCAAGTTACATTTACATGCTTTTAATGCAGATAAATCCTCTCCTTATTAATATGGTAGCGCTGAGGTCAATGATAAGCATAATTCTTGTCAAAAAACAAACAAACAAAAAAAACCAGATTCTGTATGAATTAAATCTTTCTCTTGCCAGTGGTAATTTGGGGAAGAAGTGGAAAGTATGTAAAATTAGGATCTATTAATTCCTCCCATCTTTGTTTTTCAGTCATGGAGCAGAAAAAATGCTGGCGACTTAGGTAGCTGCTGAGATAAGAAAATAAAAAGAGCAACTAAGATTTTCCTTGATTATTATTAACTTACTTCTTCAAGCAGACCCTATATTTGATTCTTCAGAAGAATGGAATAATTAGTCATCAGAAAAGTCTACACTGATATGAGTAAAGTCAGCTGAGCTGAAATGAATAGGTCATAGGCTACCACTGCATTTAAATGCAGTTTTCATTTATCTCTTGGCCATCTGCCTGTCTCATTCCTGACAAAAATTAAATTCCAAAAATTATTCCAGAAAAGACAGAGGTGTAATTATTAGGGTAAGGTGTATTCAGTGTAAGTCAAATCGGTATTGTATGAATCCTCCTAAGTATGACTGAGCCAAAATAGTATCTAGGGAAAAAATCAGATTAATCAGAATCAGGAAAAGAAAAATGAGACAGACATTATTTGCCTAATTTATCAAAATAATTTGATGCGCAGTTCCACCAGTTTCAGTTCGTGCAGTTAGATATCTGTGAACACAGATTTTTACTGTGAAACTATTCAGTGATGCTTCCTGTCATTAGGCTTTTTCGCAAAGCACAATTTTTGGTTTATAAATCTGGATCTGCTCTGAGTGCACAGATTACCCATTCTACTTCACGGAATCACAGATTGGAAGTGATGAATTAGTCTAGACCTGGAAGACCTTGAAATCTTACATAGTAGAGATTCATCAGGGTTCACAGAACATCTACCAAAAACAAAGCAAAACCAAACAAATATCTCAGTGTTAGGGGTTTCCATAAAAAAAGGTCTGTTGGAGAAATAAAAAAGCATAATGATTGAAAGGTCCATTTACATGAAAGATAAATTATGTCACTGCTCTAAATACTTTTTAAAGAGAAAAGGTATTCTGTTTATTTTAATTTCAATTGATCTGATAACCAATAAAAGACTTCTCTGAACTTTTCATATGCTGCTTGAATCTTGGTTTGTCAGCTTCACAGCTAGCTATTGATCAGTCTTTGCAAAGGTCAGTTACACTGAGCAATGATCTTTTAAGATGTGGCCAGATGAGTATTGTCTAGGGCATAAAATAGCCACTATCTCTTCACAGAGAACAAAGAGACAGTCTTACTTGAATCTCCAGATATTTCTGTGTATTTATTTTCCACTCAGCTGAGCAAACCCAACCCATTTAGAAAACAAAGCAAAACCCAAACATCCATCTGCAAATAAGTACAAAGTCTTATTTCTTTTCTATATAAGTTGAAAGGTTAAACTTAGATTTGCATATCTTACTAAACATCCAGCTGTCTTCTACTTTTTCTACCCCGCACAATGAATGATATATTGCACACAAGAAAAAAAAAAAAAAAAACTCCGTCAGTCTACAAAACCTTGTGTAAGGCAAAAGGAAATAGAGTAAATCTTTTGTTTTTCTACTTGAAAATATTTTTATAAAAACATCCTAATAAGGAATTTAACTATAGCACTACAGATAAAGCTGTAGCTTTATAGCCATAGCTTTCATTTATTCTGAAGCAGCAAAACAATGACCTCAGGTTTCAAAAATGAAGTCTTCTTGAACAAGGAATAAATTAGAAATAAAATCACTGAGTTGGCCTCTGGGAGTGTAGAGATGACAAAGTGAGAGGATAAGACCACACTAAGTGAGCTCACTGGTAAACAAGAGATGCTGAATTCAACAACCACAAGGATATGAACTCTAGATTTTAAAGGAAAAAAAAAAGGAATATTTCAATTTGAAGATTTTTGTTCCTCCAGGGCCTCTGAGAAAAAATGAAGAAAGAGGCATGTATTATGCCTCTTGTAAGAAAGAGGCATGTATTATGGTTCTGCAGCTGAAGCTGTCTTATGCATTCCACTTCAGAAAAACAAAGTTAACTGGTTAGACTATAAAAATTATGTTAAATTTAGCACTTGCTTTGTTTATCAGCAGAATTGTTGTATTTTCTTCCCCTTTTGCCAGTAAGATGATATTGTTTAAAAAAATGATTACATGTCAAAGAAACCCAAATAGGAATTAACAGGCTGGCCAGCAAAAC
Source organism: Nothocercus julius (assembly GCA_013398735.1). Lineage (NCBI taxonomy): Eukaryota > Metazoa > Chordata > Aves > Tinamiformes > Tinamidae > Nothocercus > Nothocercus julius. The sequence continues at coordinate 280,019 of VZSV01000031.1, forward strand.
ACTTTGAATGCAACTCAGGAATTCACAATGATATTGGACCATGTATTTGTTGTATCTTTGTGAATATGATAGAAAATATATCCAGTACTAGAAGCACTCTTTAATACCTCCCCAATTTTACCCTGACGCAAAGATATTTTCCTTACAAGGCACATACCGAGGGTATAGTGTCAGCTTCAGTGGCAAAATGAAGGTAGAGCGGCAAGTAAATGAAGCGATACTGAATGTACGTAGTGTTATGTTTTAACACAGTCTCTTTGTCTATATTTGTTGCAGGCTGTATTCTGTCTTTTATGCTTTCCCTAGTCTGTGCTTGAGCTTGGTTATAAAAGTGTTGATGTCCTACACCTTGAATTGACATTTTATACTGCTGTCTTCATGATTTCTTTCTTTTCCTATCCAGCTTCAAGGAGAATTGAGAATATATCATAATCACAATTCCAAACTTTTTTTTTGTAAATATTAGCAAAATTATTGCAGCAGAAAGTTCATAACTGCTAGTTATGATGCAAAATGTAGTATATTCTGCCATATTCCCTAGAGAAGAAAACTCTCTAAATCTCTTTTTCTAAATCTCATAATTGCAGGTCCAATTTTGTAATAGAATTTATAACAGAAGTGCTATTAAACTCTGAAAGGAGATTCTGAAAAATCAGTGTTAGTGTATTCCGTTATTGGTATAGCTTGTAGTTTAAAAAAAGTTTATTTTTTGCCAGTGTGCCTTTTGTATTCCTATTTCTATTAGACTGCATCTATGATCACCTGATCCCTTTTAAAAATGCAAATCCTTTTGTTTTGCACTCTTACTTATGACATTTCTAAAGGTGGCTTTTCTGTCTGGACTGTACAGTTACAGTTGGTTCTTTCCCGCTCCTGGCAGGACCAGAAGTACAGAGACTGAATAGCACTTTATCCTCTTTGCTGTTGGCTGATACCATCTATTAGTGACCCCGTCAACCTCTGTCACACTGCAGTGAAGGTAGGTAGGATCTGGTCTGCTCCCATGATTTAGAAGTAGAAAGACCATGAGCTGTAGTCTTAGAGGAACAACGGTATGCCGTAAGACTCTTTTTAGATAGCTGTTTCTCAAAGAATGCGTGCTCAATTTATGCCCTGTTTTATCAGCAGCACAGATAGATACTTTGCTTAAAGTTTTGGCAGAAAGATTTCAACCCTTATCTAAAGATATAAAGTTATTTTTTGTCAATTCTGTGTACTTTCTGTATCAGGTGATACAGTCAAAGCCGCATAACTGGAGTCTCCCATCCATTTCTTGTGGAGTCTTAATTGCCCAGGTGCACAGTGTTCTTGGTCACCTCCAATCAACTCAGCTTTATGTCCTCAACTTTATGAAACTCATGGTCTAAAGCAAACTCTAATAGCAACCTCATTCTTTTGTATTAGCATGTCTGTCATGAAGTGCATTCATTTGGAAAGTTATTCTGCCTCAGCACTGCTAAGGTCACTGCCACACACCACCACAATGTAACAGTGACCTGCAAGACAGTACAATATCTGTGGATATTTGTAAATGAAATGAGTAAAAAGTAATCTCTTTTCTCGCAAAGTAATTAAGAGAAAAAACTGTGGAAAAAATTTTGCCAACAAATTAAGTTAATGAGAATGATGTGTACTTTTTAAAATTGGATTTTAACTTTTTGTGTGACCAAGTATTTTGTTAAGTAACTGCCCTTTTATAACCTCAATGCACAATAAATGCATTAATGACTATAAGCAGTAAGAATGCTACAGATAGATGGCTGCTCTCAGAGATCCCTTTTGGCGTATTTGGAGAAAATTTCTTCTTTGCAGTAAAAAGTGGAAGGTGATGAAGGCTTAAATAACTTGAAAGCAGTGAAAGGAATTAGCACATTTATGATAGAAATTCTATTGAATTGCAAAGTAGTAACCTCAGAAGGACGCAGGGAATTTTTAGATAGAGAATTTTCAGATATTTATTTCATGTTTTCTGAATATAGAAATGTGAATTATACTAGGATTGATGTCCTTAAACTTAAAACAACAGGACCAAAACATCAGTACTAAATGTATGAATTTTCCTGAAATACTTCAGTACATGCAAAACACAGGGGAAGAGGCAGACATACACTGCTCTTTTAACAATTTGAAATTATTTAACTAGGATTGGTGATTTTCATAAATCATACTGCAGTTGCCACTGCAGTGGTAAACTGCAGCTAAACCTTTTACAGTGCCAGCAGCTGTTTCCAGTTAAACAGATTTTCTGACTGGAAAAACAATGTGAAGAAAGAAATACCCAAAAAGATATACGACATGGCTTAGGGTTTAAACCTTCTCTTTACTGCACTGAGTATTCAATCGTCTTTTTTTCTATCATACATGGTCTATTACCGAATATTTCTTTTGCACTTGCATGTCATTATTCCTAATCAACATTCATAATCAGCATTTTTTTTCTTGTATAAATGCAATCTATATTTTCTTTTTCACCCAAAGCAATATCCTGTCTTGCTCTGTGTCAGAATTAAAAGGGTTACAAAAAGTCCAATCATCTTCTTGCTAAAAATATTTAGAATATATTAAAATGATATTAAAATGTGTCTACCATAAGTTAGTGTTTACATTATGCATAAAGTATAAATGCCGTGTTTGTACAAAATGACTTGTTATTTATGTTTTCTGGATCACGCCCTTAAGCAACTTTTCATTATGAAGGCTGAAGTGAAGAAAAGTCTTTGAAAAATTGAATGATTGCTGATACTGAGTCTTTTTCCAGCAAAACTTAAACAGGTAAAGTTATCTCCTTTACATGCTGACCAAATAACAATAAAATACTGAGAAATTTTGCACAAAACCTTTTCAGATTAAAAAGAGATCTGTAGATGAGATTGTGTCATTTCGTCCCTCACCCAATATAATTAGCATTATGTGGCTCACATTTTTCTGTCTAGTAAATACTGATGTACCAGTTCTGGTAAAATCTTTATTTTATCAGTTACTTTTTTTAAAGCCATCAGGTATTTGTTCAAATGTATAAATTGCATCTTTTTGCTTATATACTTATTTTATAATCTGTGATGGAAATAATTATTTGAACTGCATGAGTACTTGCTCAGTGACCTTCAGATTTATGTTGGCATTCTAAAGATGAAGTATTCCTTGGCAATATCTGCAGACTGTAAAATTGTTCCCATTGCAGGTGGACCAAATGCCCTCTTCCACAGCTGCCAGTTAAAGCCAGAAGCTAGTATATGATGAACACTAACATTTATGTGGAGTATGCACACTTCCTCTAAGCAGCTCCATGTGTCCATTCACAGAACAAGAATAAATCACTATTTTTGCTGATCTTTTCAGAATGCAATTAGAATAGCGAGCCAGCTGTTTTGACTTCAAAACACCAGAAATTATTGCAGATAAAAGCTTCTAATTATAAAGGCAAGGACAAGTAAATCTTACAAAAATGCACACCAAGGAAAGTAATAAAGCATTCACTTTTCAGATGTATTTTATATATATGTAACGGCAAGGCTATAGAATATTTTCAGCAAAGAGATCCCCTGAGGAATAGAATGCATTTTTCCTCTCTCAGTTTTCTCTCTTTCTTCTTTCCATTCTAAGTTTCTCTAAACATTTTCGCTTCTGCAAAAGTGACTTGTGACCCAAATCACTAAAGGATCCTCGTTTTTCTTTGCCTGTGAATGTCTGGCAAAAGGATTTCCAGTTTTCCCTTCTTTATATTGTTTGTGTTCAGGATTCTGTAATTTTCCAAACCCCAAACTTATTTCTCTCTTCTGAGAACTCCTTATTTCCTCTCCAGCCTTTACATTTACCTCCTTACTATGCATTTGAATTGCTTCTCAAATTCAAGTTATCTCCCACAAAGTAGTTATTCTGCCTCCTCCAAAACCTTCCTTAGTGCATTTCTTATACTGTTTTTCTCATCAGTGTACTCGTACTGTGATCAAGAGCAGATTTAGCTGGTAAGTGGGATATTTGAGGAGGCAGGACTATCCACATGGGGAGGCAAGGCTATCCACAAATAATCCACAAGTGCTCCGTCAGTTACAATCCGTGCAAGGAAGGGGCCATGAAGGCTGGTCATAAATAATAGCTTCCTCACTTCCCGGCGCTGGAGCAGTCACCATCAGCACCCTCACTCACCAAGGAACTGCCATGTGATGGTGAAGCAATTATTTGATGTAGCAAAGACAAATTTCCCTTAGCCAAAATCTAATACATTATATTGACTTGTTTAAAGCTTCCTATAATGTCAATATACAATTGTCACAGCGTATTACAAAGGCATATACATAACTTCAGCAGAGTGGATGTAGGCTATTTTTTAGCAATGATGCCAGGAAAATGAGGATTTCAGCAGCTTGTCCTGTTTTCTCTTTCAACCTTTGCCTGTTTGTTTGTTTTTTGACTTTTGATTGCTCATTTATAGGGCAAAGTCTCTTTGATGTTGGGCTGTTAGATTAGGTGAAACAATAAATTCCCTATATCCTGAGTCAACAAGGATGCCTTTTGTCAGGAAGATAGATAATTAAATTACGCTTTATCCAAGTAAACAAAGTTTTGATCAAGCATGTCTTTCTCCACAGCCTTTGAATTGAATAGTGCATTGTCTCGTACCAAAAGGAGGAAATTACCTAAGTAAGTCATCATTACCTATAATGAATTCTCATTCTGAAGTGGCTTTCTGATGTAGTTAATTTGGCTTGCAATTCAGTATGGATTTATGGAGGGCTGTTTATTGAAGATATGAAAATTTATCATAATAGTGCAGAGTGACTCAGCATTGGATATACATATATATATGTATATGCATTTAGTTTTAACTGATTTGATGTTAATTAGAGGTGACAGATTACAACAATAATGATTGAAATCCAAGTGCTATGGCATAAGATTTGCAGGAATTGGGTTCAAAGTAAACAAAAAGAAGTGTGAGAGGTGATGGGCCTATAGTGCTCCTTGCCAAAGGACACTGTAGTTGCAAATGTTTAGGTAGGTCAAGGGAAGGAAAAATTTGATGACCAAGAGAAAAAGAAACTCCAGCAGAAAAAGAAGTGTCTTGATTTCAAGTGAGCCCACAATATATTGCAAATATACATAAACAGTTCTATTGCTTTGTTGCCCAGGGAAAAGTGGGGGCCTTTATGATAGGCAATACACATTCACAAGAGTAGACTGCTTATTCTGTGGAATCAGCGAACTAATGAAATAAAACTGTTGCTGGTGGAAATGCTGAGGAATGGGCAAATGCAAGAGAAGCAAATGCTAGTCCCAAGATTTTTTTCAAAGTTAACTGAGAAGAGAATAAAGGAGATAAAAACATACAAGTGCGTAAGAAAGAAATAAATCAGCAATGAGGGATATAGAAAGAAACTGAGGCAAAAAAAAGATTGCAGGAGGTAAGGAGAAAAGCTGGAACAAAAGAGTAAGTCAGTACAGGGCAAAGCAAATCTGGAAGACTTCTTTGATATTCCTATATTGCTTTCTCTGCAACTAGTTTAAATCTCTTGGCATCTCTTGTACAATTTTCCCTAAATGGAGGAATTTTTTCAGGTTCCCATCCTCCTCTGGCCTCAGTACTCCCTGTGTTACACCCTTCTGTGTCCACACAAACACCAAGTCACAGTACTCCTAGCTGGACCCATCTTTCCTGTTTTGTTGGAGATAGAGGGTTCAGATAAAGGGTTGGCTCCAGACTCTGTAGGGTTTCTGTGTTTGATCTGGAATTTGAAATATGATGCATTTAGTAATTAGAACAAACTAATTACTAATGACTTTTTTTTTTCCCTTTGCAAACTAAACAATATTCTTTTTTTTTTTTTACTGTTTTTTTATACTGCCAAGGTGCAGTATACTTTAGCTGGTTATACTGAGTAGCTCAGAATAGGAAGTAGAAAGGATTTTCATAGTCATCATGCCAAGTTTTTTTCTGATTATGCACAATATTGTCTCAAACTTCTCCTATCTCACTTTTGATCTAGTTAAGTTTGTTCTGTAGGACCTTCTAGAATCACACCCATTCTTCTAATTTCTAGCCTAAATTTTCCCATTTATACACATTTGTTCTTGTATCAACCTTGTCTTTTAGTTTAAATAGCTTTCTCCTTCTTTAGCATTTATCTACCTCTGAAGTATTTATAGAAAGCAATGATATACCCTATCAGACTCCATTAAGTTATTTTAGTCTCCTCTTACAAGATAAGCTCTTTTTCCTTGATCATCTTAGCAGCCCTTCTCTACAACTGTTGCAGTTTAATTAATCTTCCTTTAACATGGCTATCAGAATACTGTATGCAGTATTAGGGATGAAGTCTTAACAATATTTTCTCTAATTGCACTAATTCTTCCTTATCTCTAAGAGTAATAACTTGTTTCACACATTCTAGGATTTATTTGCCTTTTTCTTTGTCACACACACACATAAATATATAACTATACTCTGTCTGATTAACCTACAGCTGAAAATTCACAGCAAACTATATATAAATATAAAATTTGTCCTCTATATAAATAAATATAATTTGTCCTCTATATGTCCATTTTTGTTTTAGATGTAAACAGAGTTAGACTTAGCTACGGAACAATGAAGGGCAAATTCCAGAATTTACAAGTTTTCATAAAAAAAAAAAAGATATTTTTGAAAGAATTTCCCCATAATCAACTCAATGGTCTATGTCTGTCTCTACATCTGCAGCAGTTTTATGAAAAGTGTCGTGTTTAGCTCCAACTTACCACATAATTGAACTTTGCTTCAGCTGTGACTAATGTTCCTAAGGGTGCAAATCCAGAAGGGTTCAGTACATCTGTGATTATTAGAGAAATGATTACTCTTATAGATTTATTGATGATATGTTTGGATAATGTCTTCTTTTCTATGAGCTTATTAGCCTTTGATTAAAAAGTCTAACACTAAGGAGAGCAAAGAATTCAAACATGCTCAGTATAAACATTTAACTTGTATTGTGGTCTCAGTTGTTACAGAAATATAGGGTTGAAACAATGAAATGATTCTACATACATATCATGTTAGCAGAAATCACACACCAAAGGGCATCAGAATGTACCAGAAATTATTTTCTTCCAGTCTTGATTTACAACTTAAAATATAAGCAATATTTTTGGAAATGAGATCTTAAGATAGCAGACAGCACAACAAGCTCTACCATTAAGCTTCCTTTACAGTCATGGCCTGATTAAATTTCGTACATACCAAGAGATCTTACCACGTAAATCTACACTTCTGAGAAATATTGTTGACACAAGCCATTACTTCCAATTACCCTGATACTCAATTACTAGCTATCATGACAGATATGAAATTAACCCCTGTCTGAAGTGTATATGGTGTCAGAAGTGCATGAGCTGCCTGTTGTCTAATACTGTTAAAATTACCTAAAGGAAATTAGCTTCTTATGACATGACTCCATGGTTTCCAAGAACTTCTTTACATTTTTCTTCACAAGTGCTATATAGCTGAAGGTCAGTATCTGTCAGCAGAATGGACTCATAAATTGGATTAGTTACAGAGAACATATGAGTACAAGACTGTTTTCTTTAATTATTGATAAAACTCAGACTGTGGACTGGCAGTGAAAGAGGAGGTGGGATGGGGGATGTTTTATAACTGTAATAGCTTATAACTGCAGCCTATAGCTTATAGTGTTATAACCACAATAGCTCTTTGTACAGGAGGAGCCACGAGTTGCCTTGGATTAAAGTTGTGGGTTTGCTTTTACCTGATATTCAGCCTAATGACATTGGATACACTCAGGTAAACAAGTTGCTCTGCACATACCTGAGACTTCTGTTCAGTATTTTAATATTAGAGTTGGTTGTTTTTGATTTTGTTGGGCTATGTTTATATTAGCCAATAAAACAGATCCAAAGCCTAGCAATGCCATCATCTTTTCTCTTAGGATCTGCTCTCTGGCAGCATTTTGGGCTATGAAAGCAACACCTCTGGCAGACAATGCCAGGCATGGTTTATAGAAAACCTTAAACTTGGATGTGGCCACCCTAATTTAGGGGAAAAGAGTCTGAATGTGAGCTGTAACACGTCATTTGGGTTCAGGGGGCCAGTAGTATTTGGTGTATTTTATTTAATACCTAAAGCAGCCTAAGATGTATTCAGTTATGTCTTTAGCAAACATAGACAAAATCTTTGTACATTTGTGTGATACTGGAAGACTAAAGATTTATATGAAGCAAACTGTTAGAAAACGCCATAGAAGAGTAGGCAAAAGCAAGCTATAACAGCGAGAAGACTCACTGAATCCTGATCACTGTAAACTCTTTCACAGCTGTCCCTGTCATCTTTGATGCCTTTCTTCTGGGTTAGTGCCTGCAGACAATGGGCCAGCCATCCCTTCCATTTCCTAAGGAGCAATTGTTTGCTTGTTTTGGAAATGTAAGAGAAACAACTAAAGCTGTAAAAGTTAATTTGAGTCTAAAAATCACATGGGGCAAAATGCATTTAAGAGATTATAGAATCATAGAATCCTTTAGGTTGGAAGGCACCTCTAGAGATCATCTAGTCCAACCCCCCTGCACACGCAGGGTCACCTACAGCATGTGGCTCAGGACTGCGTCCAAGCGGGTTTG
>VZSV01000031.1:288972-340857 GCA_013398735.1 Nothocercus julius
CATAGCCCTGCGCTGGACTCTCTCCAGCAGCTCCACATCCCTCTTGTACTGGGGAGCCCAGAACTGGACGCAGTACTGCAGGTGTGGCCTCCCCAGGGCTGAGTAGAGGGCAGGATCACCTCCCTCGACCTGCTGCAGACGCTCCTCCTAATGCACCCCAGGATCCCATTGGCCTTCTTGGCCACGAGGGCACTGCTGCCTCATGGTCAACTTGCCGTGCACCTTGATGCCCAGGTCCTTCTCTGCAGAGCTGCTCTCCAGAAGGTCGGTCCCCAGCCTGTACTGGTGACTGGGGTTATTTTTCCCGAGGTGCAGGACCTTGCGCTTGGCCTTGTTAAATTTCATAAGGTTTCACATTGCCCAGCTATCCAGTCTGTCCAGGTCCCTCTGGATGACAGTGCAGCCCTCTGGGATATCAGCTACTCATCCCAATTTCGTTTCATGCAAACTTGCTGAGGGAGCACTCCATCCCTTCATCCAGGTCATTGATGAATAAATTGAACAGGACTGGGCCGAGGACTGACCCCTGGGGGACACCGCTAACCACAGGCCTCCAACTAGACTCTGCACTGCTGATCATCACCTTCTGGGCTCTGCCATCCATCCAGTCCTTAATCCACCTCGCTATCCACTCATCAAACCCACACATCCAAAGCTTGCCCAGAACGATGCTGTGAAGGACAGTGTCAAAAGCCTTGCTGAAGTCGAGGTAGATGACATCCACTGTCCTCCCCTCATCTATCCAGTCAGTCATTCCATCATAGAAGGCGATCAGGTTAGTCAAGCATGATTTCCCCTTGGTGAATCCATGCCGACTACTCTTGAGCACCTTCTTGTCCTCCACATGCCTGGAGACAACTGCCAGGAGGAGCTGTTCCATCACTTTTCCGGGGATGGAGGTAAGGCTCACTGGCCTGTAGTTGCCTGGGTCCTCCTTCTTGCCTTTTTTGAAGACTGGTGTGAGACTGGCTTTCTTCCAGTCCTCTGACACCTCCCCTGTTCTCCAGGACCTTTTGAAGATGATGGAGAGTGGCCTAGCTATGACATCTGCCAGCTCATGCAGGTGAATAAAATGGAGAACTAGTATGAAAACGGATGAAGAAAGCAAGATATAATTGCAATCATCCTTTTTGCCAGGTAAAGGAATGGGCTTAGGTGACTGATTGCTACCATATTTACTTCCAATTCAGATACAGTCAATTTAATTTTTTTTTTTTTCTGATATTAATCTTTTTATTTTCCGTGAGAAAAGGTGGTATTTATGTAGTACATGACTGCTCAAATATAATTTCTTTTTCCTGAAGCTTTCTGGTTAGAATGTGCTAGTTCTCAAGAAAGATATTTTACATTATGAATACATGCTATAAACATATTACTCATTTACTCATGTTTGAAGTGATTTCTAAAATATGTTCAGTTTAGTTCCATCACAGTGGGCTTAAGGTGTTCTATAAGACTGGTTTCTGAACACAGGCTTCTCTACACCTATTTCTTTTATCCTGCTGACCTGAGATGTTTTTATCTCATATTCGTTATCATGAAGACTTTGAACAATTGTCTGAAATTTTGCATTTTATTGTATATTACATGTAGCTTATATTTTATCTTTTGAGAGGATAAACCAGATGATAGTGTTTTTTAAGCAAAGATTCATGCATATTTAGAGAATACTATGACAGTTCCAAAACAGCTTTCATGATGGATTCAGAATCAACCTAATTCAGGAACATATGACCTGTTTTTAATGAAGCTTTCAGTTTCAGTGGATTTTTTCCTTTTAAAAAAATGAATTGATTTGTTTATATATTTCTGTTAATTTTAAATATACTTTAATTAACTTACCAAATATGCATGCCTATTCTGTGCACATTTACATCTTAAGGGGATAACTTTGAAACACATTTCAGAAGGTCTTTGAAATTTCTTGATTTCGAAAATTTATTTAAGTGTCTGTCCTGCCAGCAAAAAAAAAAAAAATGGACCAAGTACAAAGCTGAGACTAAATCGTAAGATATAGGTGAATCCTAAGATATTTGTGAAATTTTACACGGAACTTTTGTTTCCATTTTTTCTTGAGCTAGTTGTACACCATTTATCTCCTTTTGAATTGGTGATTCTCCTGGGCTTATTAAAATCATAATACTTGTGCACACTTCATTCACCTCAGAGATTTTCTGCAAACTTTTATTACTTGGGATGGGAATACTATTGATCATTACCCTGGCAGAGCATGTTTCCACTCATCCATCTGCATTTATGTATGAGCAAGATCTAAATAAAGACAGCTTGGCTATCCTTACTTCATCACCTACAGTCACTAGGCCGAAGTTTGCCTTAACTCTGCCACAACTCAATAAGATTCCTTAGACTGCGTCAGTGATGAGTTTGTCTTGTCCCTATTATGTTAGAAAGCATCATAGAACATCAAAATGTACATATTTTAGTTTCTAAATAAACTATGTTTCCTGCCTTTCTTTTTGTTTCTTAATATAAATAGAGAATTTTCTTGATAGTTATTTTGAAAAGGAGACAAGGTCTGACTACAGAATTAGACTAAAATACAGCATATTACAGCTGGCATCTGGGTAAAGTTTATAATAGCTCAATTATGTGTGTGGTTATTATGTGTGTGGTTATTAATAGCAGGTTAAAGACAAGCATATATTTTAAAAGATAAAAAGGGAGCAAGTAGAAAGAAATATAGTTAAATGATGCTAAGGCATTCTAACTGGAGGTAACTGGAGGTAGCAGTTACAATATTTCTAATAAAAAATAACAGAAACAGCCTTCAGAGTTATTCTTACCATTGGTAGGAGAGTTTCCATGAGACAGAAATGTACTTTTGTGTACTTTGCTGAAAAAAAATCTTCCAGATGAGAGAATTAAAAAAAAAAAAAAAAAAAAAAAAGAAAGTAATTAATCTAGAGAAGCAAAAACTGAGGGCAGATATGGCAGTGGTCTCTGAATAGCTGAAAGACAAATGGGAAAATGCTTCTCTGTTCACTGGGGATAGAGCATGTGGCAGAAGAGCAGCTAGAGATATTCAAATTTGGCATAAGCAAAACTTTGCAATAGTAAGAGTAGATAAGTAGGAAAATAGGTTGCCTGAGAAGCTCTAAGAAAGCTTTTAAGGAGAGCAGAGACTTATGTATGTCAGGTGCATTTCTTTTTGCCTTCAGAGCACTTATACTTTGGAAGTAAATAACAGTACTTGCAATAATATCTACACAATACTTTTTTTCTTCAGTGCATGAATTACAGCCATCTCTCTAAATATGAGCAACTGAATGGAGCCTGATAGTAAACAATGTCACTGAAGCCTCCATGGTGACATGACAAAGGATTGCAAGTCATTAACATTGTTTACAAGGCATTTTGTCAAATTGTCTGGCTAATTAATGAGAAGAAAAGGTCTGAGGCAAGTGGAAAAACCTTCATTTTGGCCTGCAAAAGAGAGTGAATGGCACAATTCTTGGAAGAATTTTTGTTTGTTTGGTATTTTTATTTTTGCTTATCTTTTTAAAAAAGTATAGCTCTTTGGAAAGGAAACAAGGACATTGAAAGAAAACCTAATGGAGGGCAAACTAGTACAAGCTGTGAGTAAATTTTTCCTTGCATTTCTAAGGAGATCATAGCTGAACTTGTTTCAACCAGTTCAAAAGAGGAGCCCAAGTGCTTTAGGGTGCCTTGGAAAGAAAGCTCAGTTAAGCTAAGTAAAAAAAAATTGAACTAATTTTGCCCAAGTCCACTTATGTGCCAATGAGAAGGTGTGACTTTGTATTTTGTGATACTGAACTGACTCATATTTTCTGATAACTGCTTAAACATCCATTTTTTTAGGCTCCTTGGAATGAATAAAATTTCTTTTTATGTATCTCATCTTCTTAAACTTTCTGTGCTTCAGAATGGAATTAAATAAAGCAGGATGCAGTGCACTTACATAATGCCCTGCATCCCAGAGTCACAACACTCAAAAAGTGATCAAGCAGATGCCTGAAGTCAATTATTAACATCCATTTTAAACATCCAGCATTGACTCAAATGCTTTTATCAGAATGTAAGAAATATTAATATATACCTCAAGATAGTATGTAAAGTAAAACACCTATTACTTGAGTATGCAAAACATCCAAAGAGGCTAGAAAGGAGAAAGAGCTATGATCATGACAAATACTATTTTTAGCAGGATTTTTTTTTTCTGCATTAGGCAGAATTTTTTTCTGCATTTTTTTCTGCATTCTGAAACACTGCATTTCATTTTACCTAAACCAGTTACAATTTTACAAATTTAAAATTTAAATATGACTTTTCAAATAAATGATCAATAACAAAATATTGCTTTATGTTAGTTTTTGGGATGAGCTACCTAGTGTCTGAGATAAGACTATCTACTAGGATATCTTTTTTGTAAAAATAGCTGAAGCCTTGGAGTTCAGTATCAGACAAGCAAAAAAAATTTCTTTTTTTTTTTTTTTGTCTGTGCTCTGTCTAGTGAAAGCCAGAATCAGAAACAACTGAATTTCCTACCACCACTGCATACTGATATACTTTAAGGAGTCCAGTCTAATGTTAAATGGGGAGTGACACTTTCTTCTCAGCTGCTATGAGAAAAGGAAAACTCCAGTCAAAGTACTCATCATGCAGCAGTCATGCATGTAGCCAGATGGATAGGCAATCTCTGTCAAGAGTAATATAATCCTGCCATTTGCTGAGTTTCAGCCAATAAAAATTTACTGCCTTTATGTGGCAAAGAGGTTTGAGTTTATTTCTAATTTCTGATTAATGCTCTGTGAATGGCTCTTTGGCACGTGTGTACTTTGAATCATATATGGCCATGGGGATAAAACCCTTCAATCAACTTGCATATAGATCTCCTTATGATCTAGTAAAAGATTTTATTTACAAAATTCACAAGGAAATAAAATGTCACTAGAACAAAAGATGCATTTTTAAAAAATACTTATTCTCTGGCAAGACTGGCAACAATTACCTAGTAGATCCCATGCTGAGCAAGTAGTTAGCTGCTTAGCCTTCCTTCTAGTCAGACATCCCATTTGATAAGGGATGAAAATTAGATCTTCCAGGTAACTAGGCACAGTCCATTGCTTAGAAAGAAATATTGCATGTCTTGGCATATGGATCATGTAAGTGCCAAGTACACTGCCTTTCTGGCTTCAGTTCAAGAACATATGATGGAGGGGGGGGACAAAAGGGAGCTTGCTGAAGAACACCAGAAACAGAAAAAGGCAGTAAACAGTTGGTAGAAAAACTGCACTCCAGATACCACTGTGCACGGTAATTATATTGACCTTTAAGAAAAACAACAGCAAAAAAGTGCTAATGGAAGTACAATCTTTTTGTTGCTTTAGTATTTCTAGTGATTTTATATGAATTTAGAAGGGAGCTGTATCCACTGAATTTTCCATGAAGAACTTTCAGCACATTTGTGTTTGTAAGTATTTGTGAATAATGGATTCTTCAGGTCATATCAAAGTCCTACCTTTCTGAAGACGGAAAACGATGTTTTTCTAGAAGTTATCCCCCCCCAAATTGAAAATTATTGTATCTAATTTAATTCAATTAAATAAAATAATTTTCATTGATAAGTGAAAGGAATAATTATTATTATTGTAACATTACACTTACATGTAAATATTAATACATGAAATTATTTCTATACAAGACATTCTTTTATTATTTCATCATTGGTATCATAGATCTTTTATAGCGTTTTTGGCAGAGCATGAACCTCTAGAATTAGAGTCATATAGAGTTTGAAATGCCAGAAGACACATCTTAATGGTCTATATTTACCAAGTGTATATGAATGTTATGCTTTGGATTTCATAAATTGGGTCACTCTATGTTCACAAATTATAGTTGCTGGTTACAGTTACAGATATTGAATGAATTGTAGTTAATGCAGTTGACAGTGGAAAAGAGCACAGCCAAATAAAGCATTTATATATACAATTAAATACTGACATATATATTCCACATCAGAACTCCTACTGAATGAAACTGCCTCATGTCTTTACAAGATACACGGAGCGCTACTTGGTCCAGTGGAAGGTCATGCAAACAGGCATTGCTACTCTATATTTTGAGCATGGGTTCATGCCCTCATTCAAGTCCAAATTCACTTCTTGACCTTGTATCAAGATCAGATGGATGTCTGAGGAAACTTTGAGGGAATTCTGGGGGAGTAAAATTGGACTTCATCCTTGTTAATGTTGACTCAGCTTGTCTGCAGGGTGCACGGACCAGACAAGGCACAGCAGATCCCATCTGTCTTGGTAAGGATGTCAGGTAAGAACACATGATACTGTTCAAAGCATTGGCAGATAGAATAGGTAAGCAGTCGAAAATTTGCCTGCTTTCCTGCAGGATCTGAAATAGAAGCACCTTATTGGCACATTGCATTCAGAGAAGTCAGGAAGCAACACCTGTTTGGTGTTTGGCCAGGACAACTAAACACAGCATAGACTCAATCCATTTATTGAAAAGAGAAATGAGACTAGACTGGGTGTAGCAAACTACTGTCTATAAAAATCCCTTAACATTTGGAAAATAGACTCTTGGAATTACTTAATGAGTATTCTTTTGTCAAAGATCTACATTTGATATCATGAAGTACTGTGGACTCAGTCTTTCAATGGCTTCCTCTAAAGCACCTGGAGAGAGAAAAACTTTGTAGGATATTTTTAAAAGGCAACTGAGTGTCAGTATTTGGCCCAGTGACATTAGCAGAATTTGCAGAACTGTTAAAATAAATTATGAATTATTTCAATATTTGGTATTTTTCCTTCTTTGCTACAGTATGTTTGCTAGTCACAATTTATGTAGAAAAGTAAGAGAAGGAAGGGATGGAAAGTATATTTCTACCTTCATAAGTTTTTGCAACTTTTCCTTTTATTTTGACACCATTTTTTAAGCAGTATGTTTATAGGCACATGTCTATATGCATATATGATAAATCACAGATGTATGCATATATGTGTACAAACAATTTTATGATTTATTTATATAAAAATTGTTTTGCAGAATGTTTATATTTTGATAGTTTATTAATATTAGTACATTCCGGTTGCTTTTAATTACCATTTTTATTGAACTATCATTATTATCTCAAATCGAGATTATCTCAAATCTTATAGAAGATCAAAATGACTGTTGTTCCTCTAAATATAAACTTGTGAAATATCTTAAGGGAAGTGTTTTGCATAAAGTAAGAAACATGGCATTTGTTATTTTACCACAAACAACAGCCTTGTCACTCGCTTTAAGCACACCAGTCTTGCCCAATTCCAAAAATGGACTGCATAAATAAAGAGGACTTAATGGATTATTTAAACTATCTTCTCATTTTAATGATTTAAAAACTCATATGTAATATATATACAAAAGTGCTCATACAAAACAGAACAAAATGAGAAATATTAGCAACCTAATACCTGAACCTGAAATTCTTACACATATCTACTGAATTTAGACTTACATTTCTCAAGAATGAGATCAAAAGGATGGTTATTTTGTTTTGCTGATGATTAATCTGTGATATACTTTGTATGTTTTTTTATAAAAATGCTTTATTATAAAATTTCAGTGAATTAAATGTCTTTAAACATAGTCTATAAGTTAAGAGTTTTCACAGATACATGTAGGTTTCTAAAAGCCAAAATATGTAGCTACTGAAAGCACTAAATTGTTCTGAACAATGAAGGTGTTCAGTTTTATAGGCCTTTGAGCTTCTTAATAAAAACTTTTGCTCTTTTTTTCTCTTTTTTTCAAATAAACTTGGGTTTTTCTATTGCCTTCAGTAGGACCAATATTTCATCCATTGTATTTGAGGAGTAACCCTTGATGTTGCAGGCAATTGTGGATAAAGAAGATGATAGCAACTTTTTCAGGTTAAGAGCGCATTATGAAAAAAAAAGCTTATCTTGGAACATAAAAGCCAAGCAGCAGGCAACTGAAGCAGCTCAAACTGAAGCAGAGGGAGTATTGTGTGGCTCGAAATACAGAAGCTGGCTTTCTTGAAGCATTTAGAATGGTCATGCTCTTTTGGAACATTTAATACTCTGTTGATTTTCAATATTTCATATGCTTGCATACAATGATATGGAAGTGTTATCCTTGGGTTGCCTCACAGTGATGTTATATACATACTGCAATAGCAAAATGTCAGGTAACTCCATATGAATGTAGCTCATACTAGAGAAATATCCAAGTATCTGTTATTTTGAGATGTAATGTTGTATGAAAAAATGAAGTCATCTAGGATGTTTGTGTTAGCAGGATGGTTTTGTGGCTTGCACATGATTTGTCATTAATTTCCTGGGTAGTTTTCCCTCTTTGTATTATGGGGAATAAGGGATATGAATTTAAATTACTGGAAATTTCATATCAAAATTTCTGTGAACCTGTGCTGAAATTGTTCACAGAAGGGGCATATTTTGAGACTAAAAGTAATACTGGATGCTTGAGTTCTTTCATTCAGTGACAGCTGGCCATGACCTTGTATCTAAGAGAAATTTCAAGGAATATTTATCAGAAATAAAGAAGTCATTAATAAAATTTATAATAATAATTATTGGTCAAAACTGTTAATGTGAAAAATTGTCTCTTTCTCTCTAGCAATTTTTAGCCATCCAAGAATACAGAGATACTGTTGCTGTTGTATATTAATTTCATTTCCAACTCGGACAACACAGGAAAAAACATATCTCTATTAATAGAGTAATGTTTAAGTACAAAATTTAATTTTCTTTTTGAGAAGAAGCCCAGATATAAGCAATTTAAAAGTATAACATTGTACTTTCAGTCTCCAACTGGTATTGCTAAGTATGATATGTCTCTCTGACATAGATTCAGTCATCGCTAGTTGTGTAGATAGCTGATACACAGAGTCTACATAGGGCCAACAATGGTTAAAGAAAGGTTTAATTTTTTTATGTAATCATCTATTGTGGTAGTAACATATCTGTTCAGATGAAGAAAACAAAATTAAAAAAAAAAAATCTGTAAACCCAAACACCTCACAAATGATCTCTTTCACATCTGCTTATTATTAAGATGCCAGACCTTTTACTTCTTTGTATATTCTCCTTTCTCTGCTTTCTTCCATGCTGATAAATTGCATGGAATGACTTACCCAAACTCTATGCCAAATCCCTACCTTCTGTTCATTCAAATTCTTCTAAAAATTCATTGCTTTCAGTGAAGCACAGAAATAAAGCTTACTCTATCATGGTGATATGCTGTATTTGAATTTATTTAGACAATATTACTAAAATACTGATAATAATCAGAAAAGCCAAATTCTTTGAGCCTCCCATGACATTTAAGGCACTCTGAATACTTGATCTTTGCCATCCTTTTGATTGGAAGTTGCTTTAGCAATTCTAAAATTAAAAGCCATGGAGATCATCTGCATTTGAGATATTTTATATTCTTTGAAAATGTGCCTCCCCCTCTCACTTTATTTTCTTCATGCTCCAGTAAAAGGCAGAAGCAATTAAAGGGTCCTTAAAGACCACACATCAAACCAAAAGGTGATTCTGCTGTCCCCAGCGCGGATGGCAGTTGTAAACTTGTCCCACAATCCCCCCTGGTAAATGCTTTCATAAAAATCAATGCAGAAGGACATGTGAAGAACATATTTAAAGGCCTAGAACTATTATAGGCTATAGAACATGCTGGCAGCTGAACACCTCTATGGAATAGATGCTTTTACATGACAGATCGATCCCTTTTACAGTCTGAATAAGTCAAGTAACTAGATTTGCTTAGAAACATGTTGGCCAGCCTTCTCTTGGGTTGTGCCATGCAATCTGCTGTGCCCCTAAGAACAGGGGCATATAATGTCTCCATCAGCTTTTTGCCACCTTGAAATTCCCAAAGCTTCAGATCAGCTGTATGTTAACTCTTAAATCAAAGAAATTATAGCAGGCTGAAAGTGGATTTTATGTTTGCCACCAAAAGCTCAGGAAAGAAAGACCCAATTACTAGACTTAGAATTCCTCAGTTTCCTTTTTTCCTTTTGTTTCACCATCTCAGATCTAAAATCTATGATGTGGGAGGGTGTTCCATATCTGGGACAATTTCTCATGTCTGAATAGTATCTTTAGCTATCTTTGCATTGACAGAACGATGCAACATCATTATGCTAATGTGTGAGTCCTTATAGCCTACTTTCCTGCAGAAAACAAAGAGGCTTAGGCTCATCAAATGGGATTACAGTGAAAGACTGATTTCCAAATATAAGTATCTTGACATTTAACTTCTTCAAAGTGATAACAATGTCAGAAATGATTACAGCAATGTAACATGCTATATTTGTATTCTCTGTTTGGATTACAAAAATAAGTTGTTAAAATAGCAGTCTCTGTTTGTCATTATCCCACAGCTTAGTGGTATGTACTGTTTTTGTCATTTCAGTGAAAATGTGGTTTTGTTATAATTGTATCTGTGCAAAAAAAGCTTGCTTCAGGTTACTAATCCAAATGTAAGTTCTGTGGCCCAAGACGTATTTTTTTAATCTAGCATGAAATGGTGTTTGTCTGAGGCAAGCTTTGCACAATAAAAATAAGCAAGATCAACACTATAGGAGAAGTGTTAGTTTAAATAATCTAGAAAACCAAATAATTAGGATAAATATATATCCTTTTTCAGTATTCAGAGTCTGGGAATGCTGAAGAATCAAATGAGATCCAATAATCATTTTCTGAGAGCTCTAGATTTTAAAACTCTTAATTCTCTTTCAGCGCATTTGTTTTCACAATTGTCATATTTTGTGCCTGAACTAGCCTTTTTCAAAGGCTGTTTTTGAGGCTGTTTGAACAGTTTTTGATCAAGAAATATATTATGATCACAACTGTCATTTTCATCTGAGTGGTTTTATTCTTGTAAATAACAGTTCTAATTATTTAATCTTACAGGGGAGGCAGCTTTACAATATTGCAAAGTTTTGCTTGAAATCTAAGTTGATATTATAGACCTATATGCAATGCTTTGAATGCAGACCAGCTATCATAAGAATGCTTAAATTGTAACGAAACTATTAAAACTGTAGATATCTCATTTCAATTATACAAAGTAAATTAATTCCAATTATTATAACTGTGATACTTCTACACGGTGAAAGAATTTCAAAACATATATTCTCCCTTCTACTACTGCACCATAAGTTATACCTCATACTGAAGCTTTGATTATTTTGGAGAGTCAAGTTTTCCCTTATATAATTTGACTAGAGTCAGTGCAGTTCCACAGTGAATGAATCTGGTAGAGCAACTGGTAGAGGCCACATGAAGAAAGCAAAATTGCAAGTTCCAAGAGAACTTTCAGGTTAGAAACAGGGTAAACTAATAGGTTCAGGCACTGTCTGGAATCAGAACCTGCTGAATGCTATTTTTTTAATTGCCATTTTGTATACAAAACTAGGACTCGGCTCTCAGACTAAAGCCTGTTAACTTTGGTGTCTGCACTTGAGCTATGTGTTTATGCTTCTGCTATAATTAATGGAGTCTGAAGACTGATTCAGCTGAGCAAATTTAAGTGTCTACTACAAGGAAAACTGAATAGCTCTCTGGGCTTTGTTGGTTGTGCAACCTAGTTATCCATTTACTCTATTGGGAACACTGACTCTGTACATGGCAAGAAACTGTTATACTTAAAGCTGGATCTCACTCTTGCTGTCTGAAGTTTCTTTTTTTTTTTTTTTTTTTTTTTTGTCTTTTAGACACAAAAGCATTTTAAAATATGCCTCGGAAATGATATGTACAGTAGTGATGATTAAATAAAGAAAAAAAAATTATATTAGTGCAAGAAAGCATTTTCCGAGTCCTTTAACTGAGATCTATTTTCAGCTGATGGTATAATCACTATTCTGTAAAAGCAAAACATGAACTGAGGCCAACATCTCCAAAAATGTTAAATCATGTGTGTATCTTTTAGGAACAGCCTCATCAGCATCTTTGAGACCTTAAAGGTGTCAATACCAAAAGATGAACACTTTACTTTTTACACTGTTTAGTCATCAAGGGGTGCTGAAAGGTGACTTAAGGACAAAATTGCCATCTGCTAGTAAATAGAGTCTTGGTGTAAAAACAAATCTCTGAGAAAGCTATGAGGGTGCTGAGAAGAGAGAGCGACAATCCTATGGCTCATGCCTTCCTTTCCCTGCAGAGTTCTGGGTCCATCATGATGCTTAGACAGTAGTCATTCCAGAAATATGTCCATATTGGCTCTACTCACTATGTAGCACAAACCAAGGACTCCTCATGGTTGCTCCTCAGAGTTGAGGAGTCCTTCAGTAGGAGTCCTTCAGTGTGCCAACTTTATTGAGAAATCTTTTCAGGTCTCTATGTTCCACTGATTTTAGGAGGTGGAAGCAGTTCCTAAATAGCCTTGATAACCTAGGCATAAGAGAGTAAATGGTCTTGAAGGTATGCTGACTATGTGATGTAGAGCCATTCATTAAAGGCTCTTCTCTTATTCCTTTTGTGAACCATCTACGAGGTAATTTTCCTGGTTATCTGCAAAATGGATCAACTTTTGGAGCTGTAAAAGCAGTGACAGCAAGAAGGATTAATCAGCACTGGGGATTTTTACTGCTTTTTCAGGCAGACAGACTATTTGGTCTTACTTCTCATAAATGCAGTCTACCCTTTTCCTTTATCTGTAACAGTCTCCTAAAAACTTGACTTCTTCTAATAACCACAGCACTGCATACTGCAACACCAGTTATTTTAAACAAACTTTAAAGGAGATTTTTTTTGCTGTTCTGGCAGAAAGAAATGGCAGATGAACTCTAATAGGCAAAGATATAGATAACTAAAGTCTGAGAAATATGACAGAATAATTAGTATGTTTTTAGAGTGAGTCCTTTAAGAGCAGAAGATGTAACAAACAGGTTAAGTCATTTTAAACACTGCTTAATCATAGTTTCAGACTACAAGCAGAGTTACTGTGACATAAATTTATTTGGGGTGAAAACAAATGTATTTTTAAACATTCTTAGATTACCTACAGTATTTGCTTTAATTGTTTTCAAATGATTACTGCTTTGATTTGATACAAAACATGCAAGTTGTGAATTTAAGATAGACTAAGGTCAGCATATGTGGGCAAAAGTTTCTCCTGTTAAGTATTCGCTTTAAATAATGTCTGTTTCTGCACTAATGGAGCTATATCTCAAGGAAGATAACCTAACTGGGATTAAACAAGATGTATCTCTTAGGTAAGTGGATATTCTCCAGAGTTCTACTTCTAAGGTAAATTTACTGGATATTGAAGATGGACCAGGACAAGATTGCTAGTCCTGCAGAAATAAAGATGACAATTCCCCCTTAATTATTACTGAGTCATTAGAGTCATACTTTTTTTTATTCATGGACTCAGTGAACAGTACTAAAGCTTATCTTAAAAAGCAAAATATAGCTAACCTATTTCATTATCTTAGTGATATTCTGTGGCAGACAAATTGTCCTGAATAGTACAAAATAGCTGAATCGTCCTATAAAATATACTTAAATTACAGTTTGCAGAAATGAAAGATACAATATGTAAAAATGCAGGATTTTTTCTAACTATTGAGAAGAAAATATAAAGGGACACCAGAATACAAAGCTTAGTAGAGAACAGATTCTCAACAGTTAAATATTTGGACTTCAGAAATTTATTAGGAGCCTGCTTTGGATTGCCACCTTACAGCAGACATTTGTATTATTTAGTTGCATAAGCAAGCCTATGCACTAGGCATCTGGGCATAGGGAAGGCAGCTAAATATATGTTTTAAGGCGGCAGTTCAAGAGGATGGGTACTAACTGAAAAAAACTTCACACAAAGACTTTGGTGATTAATTTTGGACTTTGGATAAATTTTAAAAAGAAGTCCCATAGTTCGATCTTGAAAATGTCTCTTTCCATCTTTGAGATGTCATTTAACCACTAACATCAAAAACCCTTCAGTTTTGACATGACTGCTTTCTCTGTCTATATAATGTTCTACTTCTGTGCATGCTCAGAATTCTCTAAACTCTAAGAGGGCTGAACAGTTTGGCACCTAGCCCAGACCTACCAATCCATATATGAGTCAGTTCTCTGCCTAACTTGAGAAAGGCTTGATCAGGGTTGAGACGTTTGAATAAAACTCTAGGAGCTGTGTGTTCCAGCCTGCCAGAGGTGGTCCAAGAAATATTCAATTCTGGTGTGTTTTACATTTCCGCTGAAGGCTTATGTACAGGTGATCACTTAAAAGCTCACTGGTTAAAGCATCCCCTACGGATTTTGGAAATTTCTGCATCTGCTTGCATTCAGACATGTTTGTCTGGAGTAGGTACTAATGCTGACGATGCAAAATCTTCTGAAATGTGGGTATGTAAGACTGCCCGTTTTGAATCAGCTGCATTTTCCAGAGAATGTTATTCCAAAATCATTAAGACTGACTAAGAAAGAGTATGAGACAAAAAGCCCCGCTTGACAGAGTTTGTATGTGGCTGGCATTTCATTTAGCATTGACTGCACTGTACACTCCTCTCTACTTAAAATTCTACATATTTTAGACAAAACATTCACTGGAGTAAATAAAAAAATAGGGGGGGCAAGGGGGGCTATTGAAAAAAGAACGGGAACTTAGAATCACTATCTTCCTGTCAACTGCCCTAACTGCTAAGTTTTCTTATAAAAGTCGTTCTTTTCCCCTCACCAAATAATTTTCAAATGTCTTTTGTACTAAGGAAGAGTTTGAAAGTGATATTGCAGGGCTGCTTGGATGTAAGGTATTACTGGGAAAATAGATGAAATGTTCTCAGAAGGAACTGGAACTGAAGCAAAATTTCCTATGCTCAGGGCTACATTTTTAACTGCTGAAATGAGGAGGTAAGTGTAGCTACTTCTCTGAAACAGAAATTTACTGAGTGAAGCTCAGTGAGAGACTTTTAAAGAAAATGCTGTATTTCCTTTGGCTGGGAGATTTTGATGATCCATTTCAGTGGATTTACAGTTTTGAACAAGAGTTTATGTTATGCTGTTTTTGGATGGATTCATTGTTGTGCACTGCTGGAGAAAAGCTGTAAATTAAAGCAAAAACACAAACAAAAGAAAAGAGAAAAAAACACAATCAGTCTGCTTTATCCAGGGCAAAACAGCTAAATGAAGAACAAATAATGATATTCATAAATATAACAGCAAATATATAGCTCCCAGAATGGTTTTAAAGTTGCACTATCTAACCTAGACATTTAGACTCCTTTAAAAAGAAATTGGTTAGTTTCTAAGACACTTCAGAAAAGTTAATAATAAGAGAATGGGAAACCTTAAAGCAAAAACTAGGTCTAAACCTCCAAGTATCCAGGTCTTGAAATTCTTGATTGCTTCAGTGTGTAATATGGATAGGACATGTTAGTAAAATCAGGTACACCCAGAGTATTTAATATTAAGGAGGTTATTCATGTAAAATGTATTGAAATCTCCTGGTGAAATAAGCAAAAGACACTGAGAAATAAAATATAGGAGTGAGAAAAACCATGGGTATAAGAGCACTAGATGTGCTGCATATTAAAGACAGCCATAATGAATTAATTATGTGTAAAGTTCCTTAGAAGTCACTTTTAGAACATCCAGAAGATGACAGCAAAGAAACGCATAGGAGGAATAGAGAATTATTAAAGTGATACTGAATGGAGATAAGAGTTGGCAAGGGAAAATGGCTTTGCATTAATTCCTTTGTAAGTGCCTTTAAACTCTTGTTTCTCCTATAGTTCCATCCTAGTTCTTGAGGTTATTTTTAGGACTAGTCAACACATTTGGAAAGGAACACAAGACAGAATTTGGAAGGTGAAAGAGAGAGCCGATGTGGGGAAAATAAGTGAGATCCTTTGTTTCCTGCAAACTAATCAAGCAACACCATCTAAGCAGCAGAGAAAAACACAGGCAACTGCTGTCATCTTTGGTATCTGATGCTGCTGCCTTCTTGAGAAGTTTATAAATTAATAAAGTAACTTGGGGCACGTCAGCTAGGTTAAATGTAGAATATTAAACTCAACTAAATGAACTATGCATGAATAAAAGTAACTTTGGCACACAGAATTACTGCCACCTCTAAATTACTCTACTGCAAAGATAAACCAACATTGCACTGTAGGAAAAAAAAAGTGAAAGCTATGCAACTGCGCATGGAAATGACACCTAGAACACATGCAGAACTGCATTAATTAAAAACTACCTGTATTAAATTAAGAAGGTGGATAAACTTGGTTAGGGAATTTCTGTTAAGTTTGAATAAGGGTTGAGTTATTCAATGGTGTAAAATTTGGTGGCTCTGATTTTATTTTTTTCCACATGTGAGTAGATTTGCAGTTCCTAAATACACTTTGAACTTTGCACTTGAATGAACTCAAGATGAAACTCACTGCTCTTAAATGTAAATTGCTGAGTAACAGTAGGAGGCCAGGCCAGCATAGCCTCATACTGACAAATGTAGAGCAGTCTGGGAAATGCAATAACCTATGTTTGCACAGCAATCTTTGTAAACTGTGAATCTTTACTGGGGAAAGAGGAAAGTGTGAGACAGTGTCAGGAGGCCAGAGGAAAAATTCACAATTCAGTCACACACCCACTAATAGGCTGTACAATCCATACAATGCTGTGGGGATGACTATTTTTCAGTTTTGGCATTGTGTAAGGGAGATATGGAACCAGCATTCATCCAGCAGCATGGGGCTGCCAGCACTGGCAGAAATTCAGCATTTTTTTTCTTCTCCAAGGTAGCAGCTCCTCAGTTGCTTTCATTGTAACAGCTAATAGCACACAAACATTTCTTCTGGTATGTTGTTAACTGGGAAGAACATGCTGAATATGAGATAGTTTTGGAAGCTATTGTGAAATGCACTTGGAAAGGGTCTGTGTTACTGAAAGAGTAATTATAGGGTTCCCTGTAATTAGATTACACAGTTCTCTGGGGAAACCCAAAGATGTTGTGGTTTGACATTTTGGCCCCATACACTGGCATTCAACCATGTTTAGCTAAAAGGAAAAAATCAGCAGAGTGAATAACACATATCTCAGGGAAAAATGACATTGGGGAGAAAAAAAATGGATTAGATTTTTAACAAAGCCAGGTTTTTAATTGGAAGATCTAGTTCAGATGACTTAAAGCCCTGTGAAGAGGCTTATTATTTAATTTAAAAATAAGTGTTGAAATATTGGCTTCTTATTTTCCAGTGAAAAGGTTTTAATGAAAAAATGGGCATGTTTTTTAGCTTTCCATCATTGCTGGTATAGTGTTCTTTAGCTGATGCTAACTCTTGATATCCTCTAATTCATTTCTGTAGATTGCAGTGGTTTTTAATGAGGATTGCAGTACTGATCATTTTGTATTTCATTCCCTTTTGTTATAGTCAACAGACGAGGCAGATATTTTCAATGATCAATCAGTGCCAGTTTTGTAGAATTATTTTGGCTGATTCTGCAACCTGGAAGCCTGCTTTTATCCAGAAATAATCCTACAGCACAGAGAAGCAGAATGTAAGCATTTTTAAAGTGTCTATTTTGAACATAACTGCTTCCCTTGAATCAGAGAAAATGATGATATCAATTAGAAGGCTTAGTCAATTACCATACTATTCACTGGTTTGATTATCATATCCTGCCTTCATGAAAGACTATGTCTGGAGTATTTAAGGAACTATCTGATAAAGACATAAGCCTTACAATGGTAATCGGGAATTTCCATGATTTGGATTTTACAGGTCTTTCTCCGTGAGCTATTCCTTTAAAGAGTTATTGCAAAAGAATTGAGTTGGTATTTTCAGTATTAAGAGCAATGGGGTCATTGACGATAGATACGGTGGGTCACTAGATTGGCATCTTCCTGTCCTTCTCTGGGTCTGTATCAGTATTTTATTAGTAAATAAATTAAACATCACAATAAATATCACCATAATGTTTGGTCCCAATGTGGGAAAGCTCTGTTGTGTTAGACATCTGCTCAAAGCTTCCTTTGAATTAGAATGACCTGATTGGGAAAATATCCAAGCAAATAATGTCTCTATCTGTACCTTAAAAAGAGTTTGCAGTTTTAAAAATAAGTTTCACACCAAGAGAACTCTTCTACTAATTAGGTTTTATTTGTATAGGAAAAAGTAGGACAATTCCTGAGCTAGATTAATGGAGCTGATGGGAGATGATGGATAAAACTGTGTGAAGGCAATCCTGACCCCATCAAAGTGAAAGTGAAAATTCTTTTTTTTTCCATGGAAGTAGGTCTTTTCCGTTAATATTTTTCCATGTCCAATTTCAAATGGTTTTGTTTTGTTTTGCTTTGTTTTGTTTTATTTTATTTTATTTTATTTTATTTTATTTTATTTTATTTTATTTTATTTTATTTTATTTTTACTTTCCTTTCATGATAGACACTGTTTAAAATGGAAAAAAAATATTTCTCCCCCAAAACAAATCTGGAACACTGGCAAGCAAGGATGGGAAAAAAGATGACTGGTCAAAGGAAAAAAAATGTTAAAACTGTTGCATGTACATGCAAACCTATGAGATACATACCAACTACATCTTTGAATTCACCACCCAAGCCCTCTCAGTAGTAGTTAAATAGTCTTGTAGTTAAATATTTTTAAGAAAGTCAATGAGAAAATATTTAACTACAATTGATTCCTCTGCAAATGATTTGTCCCACAGCACTGAGAAAAGAAATTCCAACACAGGCAGCATCTACTAAGCATTCAGGGCCTAAGAAGACAAAATAGTAGAGAAGAATGAAAGAAAAAGAAAAAAAAAAACAATTAAATCCCAACTGCATGGAAGATAGAGAACTCTGATATGTATTCAACAAGGCCAACTTTTGCTCTGTAGATTCTGTAGATTTTCAGAAACAATTGTTGGTCTGTGACAAAATTTAGAAGACCATTAGTTTCATGTAAACCTGCTAAAAGCAGTTAGAACATTCGCACTGCATTGAATGACACTGAATGTACCAGATTTGTGAGTATTTATAAACTTTTATTTTTATTTTTAACCAGAAAGTACTCACTCAGTTTTGAGCTATAAGCCAAGGAGTCACTTCAGTGAATTGAGCTAATAACTTGTTTTTGGAATTTCTAGAAAGCGTAGAAAGGAAGGCTGGTTAAGCAATTGTTCCCAGTCAACTATGAATTGATGCCATTGAGTTAGCATTGAATTTTCACCATTTTTTTTTATCAACAACTGATATTCATGACAACGTAATGTTGATGTAGAGCTTGCTTATTGTATTTTATTATAAACTATGGATTATTATCAAATCCATAATTATATATTTTTATGCATTCATTAAATATGCCTTGTTTTGAGATAAGTAAAATCAGGTATCTAAAAAAAATACTGGAGGAGATACCTCTTAAAGTTTGCTGTAAATGAACAGACTGAATCTGAAAAGATTGATGAGGTGGTTGAAGCCTAAGAGCTATTTGTCCCTTTCTCTGAAGAGGAAAGGGAAAAAATAAAGCCACAGGAAGAAAACAGATCTTAGGGACAGGTTCCATCTTTAAAAACAGAATTGAGGAGTTGAAGGGTCTCATAGGGGAGTATACGAAAGCCTCCTTAGTAAGGACTAGCTTAAGCTTAAGTAGCTTAAGTAGGAAATGACTTATAAATGCTTAATTATTTTGCCTATGCCACCTTCTTGTGAGACAAGGACTGAAATGCATTGCTAAAATCTGCTTTTATTTGTTTCAACTATCAGATAATCCTGGTAGGATAAATCACAACATCTGCAATTGTTTGGAAATCTGTGACTAGCTTACATGGAATAATCTGTTTATTGTACTGTTCATCTTATTTACCCTCCTACTGGAAATAATCTTTAGCATGTTAAATGCAAACCATTTTTAGGAACTGTTTGGGAAAGTACACATCGGTAGATACACAAATCATGCCAAGGATTGCTCTAACAGTTTAACAGTATACATGAGCATGTTATAGTTGCTGCTGAGTGTTCCCAGAAAACAGTTAGTTTGCTAGCATAGACTTTACCAGAATATGGATAGAAGAATAAATCCAAATGGGTTGACTGTTGGAGGATGGAGATGGTTATATATAGATCCCTGATACACACACTCTCAGCCCAAAGTCCTGAATAAATATTAAATGTTAACATTTTACACTTATGACGTGGCAAGATTCTGTAATGTTATGGAAAATATATTTCTATGCTGGATGTGCTAGAAGGTTGGTGTTGCAGGTGACCTTAGAAAAACAGCACAAAATTCAACATGTAGTCATTTTAGGGAGCAATTGTTTCTGTTGTCAGCTGAGATATAGCCAGG
Source organism: Nothocercus julius (assembly GCA_013398735.1). Taxonomy (NCBI): domain Eukaryota; kingdom Metazoa; phylum Chordata; class Aves; order Tinamiformes; family Tinamidae; genus Nothocercus; species Nothocercus julius. The sequence continues at coordinate 309,293 of VZSV01000031.1, forward strand.
AGCCAAGGTGTTATGCTGAAAAATATAAGAGATTTCTGATAGTATAAAAGATACTAAATATGTATTTTCCTTTAATGGAAGGAAAACAAATAGAAGAACATGTGCAGATGACCTAAAAAGCTTTGTAAAGAAACACAGCTTCCCAACTAAAACTTTATCAGCAAAAGTTTAAATTCCAAGCAATGGAAATAAAATCCTTATAGAAAGAAAAATTGCAAGATGTTTATACAGTCACTACAGTCACTTAATGTGCTATGGAATATTCTTCCTTTAAAGAAGATTCACATTTGGAGATCCATTCCACATCCACAGGACAGTCCTGCTGGCTACCTTCTGGAGTGGTCCACTCCTATGCTGGAGCACCCATCCTCCTTGGCTCCCCCATGACAAAGCTGCCCTCCTTTGGCTCTGCTGACATTCTCTGCACCAGCCATACTCTGTGGTCCCACTGACTAACATGATGAGTCCCCTGGTCCTTCAATTTGCCTCTCACCTCCCCTTATCACTTGGACATGATTGGAGAGACCAGTGCACTGGTAATTTTTAGTCACATGGAGAATATTATGTTTCATTAAATCTATTTCTACGTCATTAACAATTGTACAAACTTCTTCCCTCAACAGTCAAGAAGTTGATATAGAGGTTGTCCATCATCCTTTGTGCACAACTTGAATGTTTCTACAATTTAACTTGATCTTTTCTATCAGAAAGGGTATAGTGTAAAATATGAAAATTGTTCCTAGGTTAAGCTCTCACAGCTGAAGGGGGCTGTGGAGGAAGAGGAGTTCAAATGAGATGGATTCCTCCTAGAACACATTTTATAATGTGAACTGGAAATCTGTTTGCAGCTTTACTGTTAACCTAAATAGACATGAAAGCAGTTATTCTGTTTTGCATAGTCTCTGACTTTTTAGGTGACACTTTTTAATGGCAGTTAGAGCATCTAGTATTGCAAAACTGAAAAGCACAGCTCTTGTTATGTAAAGCTTTATCTTTTGTAACATTGAAGTGTTTCTGGAAAGTTAATAATGACTCACAAATCAATGCCAAATGCATAGTCCAGGTTTCTCCCTCTTCACAGTTTGTGGATTTGCAGACTGTAATTAAATCCTGCACTTTCTTTTACTCTCCCACTAGAGCACCTCATCACTTGCAGTACCGTTTCGACACAATTACCATTTCTGCTAGGCTGCCAATATCTCCCCGTCCCTCAGGAAATGGTCTTGTGTACAAAGGCATAAGCTTCAAAGAACAAACTATATCTGGAAACATCACCACAGCCTCTGCTCAATATTACTCCAGAGTCCTGCAGAATACTAATACTGGTTCAGTAGTGTAATGAATAATTAAACACAATTGGCATTGTTTCAAACATATTTCCAATGTCTTCAAGTAACAGCAGAAAGACAAGTATTTCAGAACATAGATCTTTGAAGCACCTGTATCATGATGAATGCTAGTTGAAAACTGCATACTAAAAATATGATAAAAATGACTCCCAGGTTTACAGGACAGAATTAATCTGCATATATTGTTAGATAGTATAAGTATTTTAGTTTCTTCTAGTAGCATTCTTGTATTTTTTCTTGTTGCTTGGCAACACTATTTTTAGATATTCAAGTAATGTGTATCTTTGCAAATTAATCTCAGAAACATGGTTGCTGAATCCTTCTCAAATAGCCCCTTTTCACGATAGTGAAATACAAATCAGTGTAACAGCCATCTCTCTAACATTTAAAAATGATGAGAGTAATGTAAAAAAGCCACAACCAAAACACACATTTTATTAATCTGCTCTGGGGCATCATTATCTGCATGTTACAACATATCAAAATTTAGAAAGGCAGAAACTATGGAACTAGCTTAAGGGTCATGGAATAAGACTTCTCTATGTGCTGAACAGTTGTCGAAGGTTTTAAAACAAACTAATGAATGAAATTTGTGTAATTGTTGATGAAAAAAATGTAACCAAAATGTCTCTGATTTCCAAGTGCATAATCACTAACAACAATATATCTTTAAAATAAATTTTAAAAATTATTTTCTATGTGCATATTTGAAAGGAGCCAGGATTTTGTTTTGTTGGTGATTTTTTGCTAGAACAATGCCCAGAATAAAGCATGGGCTATTTGCACAGTGTTAATCTGGAAAAAAAAATGAATGAATGAACATAAGGAAAGAAAGCTTTTGGACTTCAACATTTGGAGAATGTCAAGCTGTTTATTTTGACTTCATTTTGTTTAATTTCATGTATATATTCATATAATTAATTCTGTGCACTATTTTAGCAACTAGAACCAAGATTTTGGTGTTACATGATTTTTATCTATTAAGATAAAATATTTACCTTAAAATATAATATAATCAAATGAATCCTTGAATACTTACTGTTGCAGTTTGAAGCGAGGTGGGTGGAGATATCAAATACTGTGGTAGCTATAGGCCCAACTCTGGCAGTGTTGGATTCTCAGTCTGTCAGCTGTAGGTCCGATCGCCTTCCAAACAAGTAGTTGAGTTCACGAACAGCATGATTTATTCAAATGCAACATTTACAAAGAAGGCTTCGGATGTCAGTACAGGAAATTCTTTACTGCGGTGTGGTGTTTTTAGCTAGCTCTGATGTACAAACGTGCAATCATAACTCACTCGAGAAGATGGGAGAGTGCCCTCAGTCTCAAGGAGGCACCCCAGGCGGTATCCCAACCCGAGGGGAAGAAAGGAGGATCAGCCGGTCGACCAATCCCAGAAGTTATGATGGAATCTTTTCTCCAACTTCTGAGTCTCCTCAGGCGGCATCCCGACCTGAGAGGAGGAAAGGGTTTCAGCCCGTCGACTGATCCAGGAGTCACTATGGAGTCTTCCTCCGCCCAACTTCTTCCCTCAGTTCACCTTTGATACCTTTTTTTACGTTCAGGTGGAGCTTGAGTGACTATAGTCATACCTAATATTGTTATTGATTGGTGAAAAAGTTTCTCACTTTCATTTAAAGGTTCAGTCAATCGAAAATCTAGAGCGCACGCTCAGTGAGGAGCAGTCGTACCTCGGGGGCGGCTAACTTCTGGGATGGAGGTTTTGGAATGTTTTGACATTACAATGAGCTTATAATGAGCAAAGTTCAAGCAAAGTTCATCCGAAAGGAGTGATTTGCCACCCTTGCTGGCTCAGCACCGGACATGTTACCGTGTATCTCCCATGGACAGCTCCTGTGCGGCTGATCAGCCGCCCAGCACAGGGAGTGCAGCAGAGTTTGGCCGCGGTGCCTTCGCTCCGCTCCACCCTCCGTTACTCCCCTCTGCAGCTGTGGGGAGGGCAGGTTGTGCTGCCTCGGGAACCGTGGAGGAGCAGAGTCCGGGCCTACCAACCATCCTGGAAGTGGCAACTGTGTGTCACCCCAAGCAAGCTCCTGGAATGCCAAAACTGCTGTTAGGCTCTAGTTTTTCTCAAAGTTTCCCCTTTCAAGCAATTCTTCCACAGGGAGTTTATCATTCCACATTGTTTTTTCCATAGCAAAGGATAAAATTTGATTTCTGAACTCCAATATGGCAACATAATCTTGCATACACAGTAGCACCTCCTATTTCATTAAGTTTAATCAAGCACAAAACCTCACCATTGACCTTACACCTCCTTGCAGAAATTAATTAACACATTCAGGAGTCAAACACTGAACTTTATTTAGACTTTTGGCAAAACACTGTACAGCTGTGATGAATGTGGGATATATGTTGCTTTAGCTAGTGGAAATGAAGTTGAAAGCCTTACGGCTGTCAGGAATACAGAAGAAACTGGAGAACAGAAAGGCATTGAACATTTTCTTTTTTTTTCATCTGTTCTTTCTGTGTTTCCTTCTACTACAAGATAATCTATCACAGTTGGTGATAGTTTGTGCACAATTATGCACAATAGTTTGTGCATAGTTATACTTTGCTCAAAGAAAATCTAATTTATTATTCTAAGCACCCCATCTATATGAAGTTGAAGAAGGATAATTATACAGGAGACCATGTTTTGTATCAAAAAGCTCAGTCTGTTCAGATGAGGGCTCAGAAAGGAGAAGAATGAGATACAGGGAAATCAATTAGTTATATCGGCACATAAGATGAAGGAAGCAGATGATTTGGAAGAACGGGAAATAAAGTGAAAAAAGCAAAAAGAGCTGAAAGGGGAGGAAAGTGACGGTGAGGAAAGTGACATATAAGTCTCATAGGGTGATGAAGTTTAGAGGCGCTACTAGATCCTGTTAGCAATGCCAAAGACATACTTGACAAGTTTCTTAATTTATGAGTATTTATCAAAATAAAACATTTTTTTTCTCATGCAACAAGTTCTCTGTACAATGAAAAACAAACAAAAGAAACAATGAAATGGAAGACTACCTAGCATTAAATTCATAGCACATAAATTCATGCACATAGAAGGATTCAATAGATTAGAGAGATGTTAGCCAGATACTTCTAAAGCAAGAGATTGGAGACATCATGTAGATTGATCCCTTGTTGAAAAATAGCTTTAAATAATCTTCCAAACCAGCATTAGATCATTTTTTTGCATATTCAGGGAGATAATATTACTACTAGAAATTGGATTGTTATTTTATTTTTTTTTATGAATGTTGTAGAGTTGTGTTCTATCCTTTACAACTGTTGTTTTAGTATTGTGACTGCTGATGGAAGTTCCATTTTGATATGTATAGCATGAATGTTGAACGCCAAATTGTGTGTTTTTTTGCACATCTTAGCATTCAGTTCCAAACAATAAGAAGTAAGAGGAGAATACAAACATAAATAAGCAAAGGATATTTTAAGAAGCCAGTGAAGATGTTATGAGTTGTTTGATAGACAATAATTAAATGATAGCCTACAAAGCAAAGGCTAAAAGAAGAGCCAGTTTTCCTGAAGAGCTGCATGTCACAATCAACATCTTCATATTACAGTTACCTATTAAGAGGAAGAACATATTTTCAGGACCAGTAAAGTATTCTGACTACTATACTTTTTATACTATACTTATATATTTACGCCATTTTTTAAATCAAATGAATAGAAAATAATCAGCCAGACATAAAAGCTTGTTTCATTGTTCCTTGAGTTAGACTAGTTTCAGTGTACCAGAGATTAAATGGAAAAAACTTTGTACATTAAAATGCACTTACTGAAACACCTGAGTCTTCCAATAAATTTTATTTAACTAGGATTAAAAATAAGCATTTTTGACAAAAGTCTCATTCACAAAGAATGTTTAAATACTGGAAATTAAATAATAGAATTATACATTAGATATTCGTTGTATTGAAGCAATAAACATAAAAGCTGACCTAAAAAGTGGTATTTAAAATTACATTTCTGAAATCTGTTCTCTGGAAAACAAGTAAGCAAACAAATAAACAATACTTCCTGTAATGTCATAAAGGCAATCTGAAGCTATTTTATCTTAAGATAATGGAGAATTTTGTTCATTCCTGCTTTTCTTGCTTCGTAAGTAAAAATGTTTTGCGGATAAAAGAGTGCCAATAGTTTAAAGTAGTTAAAGAGTGTCAGGCTTAAAACATTTTGTTAACTTGTTCCAGCAAAAGAGCTATAACAACACTCTCCATAAATAATATTTTGTTCTTTCTTACTTAAGCAAAATGTTCCATCATTACATGCATATAATCACAAGCTTGTGGTACTGGCATCTTCTCAAAGAGATGAAACCTATATTCCAGAACCAAATAAAATGGTAAAGATTCTTGCAGTAAATATGCTTGGCCCTGAGATCTACTGGGTGCTTGGCCTACTATAAATTATTTTAGCTCTCAGATAAACAGGACTATCAAAGTTTCTGCTTTTTTCATTTTTTTTATAAACATTATTTTTTTTCTTTTTTCTTTTTAACTCGGATAACCCAAATCCTCCTAGTGGAAACAAGAATAAGGGGACAACAGCAGTGCAACAGCAGACTTTCAGAAGCATGTCTTAATAATGGTATTTAAGCATCATATGCTGCTTTGGTTTTACTTTGGTCAAGGTTGCCATGCTAAAGGTAGCTCCATTTTATGACTATGATAACATTTGGAGAGGCAATATAGATTTACCTTAGGACATTTTCAAATGTCAAGTGTCACATATTTACAGGTCTCAAAGGCAGTGCAGAGAGAACTTAGAAGAGCTGAGGATCTGACACAGGCACTTTTTTTCTTCCTAGTCCTTTGCCTTTGTAATTATTTAAATTGATATATTTCTTACTGAGGAAAGTGCTTACAAACAGAACCTAGTTCAGATGGAAAAACTGTCAAGCCAATAGCCACTATCTCCAGGGAGACAAGTGCCACTGTTACACTTGGGATAACTTTTCAAAGCAGCTACTTCCTATTCTGCTGGCTTTGCTACGAAACTTAATCCAAGAGAAAATATAATGTTAATACTGATGAGTTTCAGACAGCCCTGTAGTGGTTCTAGAATATCCCTACAGTATTTCTTAAATGTTGCTGGAAAAATGGATATAAAAAAAGTAGGCATCAGACCCCAATAACAATGTCTGGAGCCCCAGGAAGAGTTTCTGGAGGGATACCCTTCCAGGTACAGCTGATAAATGCCCCCATGAGTCCAGTGTGGTACCTTTGAAAGCTGGAAGGTAGGGGAGCGTTTTAATCCTTTCCTCATTTTGTAAATGTATATAACTTGCATAAGTATAGGCCATGCTCCATTTTTCTAAGTCAGGACAGCCATTTGCTCAATCCAAACAAAATAGTAAAGGCATGATAAGAGGTTAACAGAATTATTAACTTGTCAGTGACTTGATTGATCAACTACTCTAAGAAGCTGAAACTCAAGTGGTATTCCTTACAGATAATCAATTGAGTAATAGCCAGCGACGAATATTGAGGAACTGCTAAGATGTATGTATAACATGTGCTTAAGGAATAAATGATGTGTAAAAATCACTCTGCCTAATTGCAGTACACATTGCTTAAGCATTGCATATCAGGTAATTTGTACTGAAATTTTTGAGCAGCATGCATAAAAGACATATTTATGACATAAAATACATCAGCCTAGTTTTGCTAGGACCTTCCTGCAGTGGTAAGGTTTATTGGACTTTTGAATAACCATGCTCTTATGTATTAGAATAGTTTTAACTCTTCAGCTGTTAGAAATAAAGGCTCAAAAAGACTATTCCGATAAATTTGCACTGAACACTTTCCTCAGTCTTTAGCATTACTGCCTTTGTTATGTTGTAAACTAAGGCACTTCCTGTCAGTTATTTCTCTTACCTGCAAGGCAGTGAGAAATTAATATACAGCTGTCCTCTCAAGATCCAGTTTATTTTGTCCTGTTCAGCAGTGGTGGTCATCCAGCCTTTGCATAATTATGTAGTGGCTAGAAAATCCAAGCAGGACAATCGGTGTATGCATCTGTTGCCTAAACTCTTAGCGCCATTTGACATTTCCCAGGACATCCAAGACATCTGAACAGGCTGGAATGTAATGAACATGGACTTACAGGAGATCACACTCTGGAACCACAGATAGAGACCGCATACCATAGTCCTGAGGGATAACATTGACACTGGATTCCTTAGTTTAGGCAACAGTCTTGTCCCAGCAGATCAGGGTGCTAGGCTCCTCCCAGCTGCAGAATCTCTGTTTCCTCTCTATTCTAAGGAAGAAGTTCTTTTTAGCATAACATTTGACCTTTGTATTGGACTTTATTAGAATAATAATGAGAAAAAAAAAAGATGTGATCATATTTGTTCCTGCAAACTTGACAAAGTTTGAAGCCAAATTGTGAAAAATATCAACCTACCTTGATGCACAGCACATCATAAAAACACAGTGCTTAAAAGAAAGGATTCTGAGGACCATCAGAACTAACGAAGACTGATACCCTCTTACGTTTTCCAAAGCCAAAAAGTTTTCTTCTCAATCAATTTCTTCTCAATCTTACATCAGAATTTAGGTATTCATATGAACTATTTGCTACAAGTCTCAGGGAGGTCTTTATCAAGGACATTCATTGGGTAAAAAGGGTAAAACTCCCTTTAAGTCAGCTGCCCTTTTCCAGAAATTTAGTAGTCATTTGCTATCTTTGAGATCTCTGCTTTTCTTACAGATTTGTCTAGAGAAAACAGTATTTCAAAGTTACTAGAGAGGGGTCAGACAGATGGACAGAGACATACACATAGGTTAGCTTCTCATAAAGTATATTTTGTTTCTTTGGAATACTGAACAATTTGCACAGAAATGTTTATCAAACATTTATGATGAAGGACAAATGAAAACTTTCTTTTCAGAGAGATCTAGTTATTGCTTAGGAAGCTTGGCTTTCAACTTTGCACGGTTGTTTTGATGGTAAAGGATGTTCAGTCATAGTACCACAGGGTTTTAAGACCACCCTACTCACAACTGACAATGAGTGACTGATTATAGCTCTGCCAAAATGACTTAAAGGCTTGCAATGACTTAGTGTCCTTATCGTTGTACAAATGGAAGAGAAATCTCTGTCCATAAAATATCTATTATGTCACTGAAGAAAAAGTTTTGCTATTGAGTACAGTGCTTTTTTTCCTTATCTGTCTTTTTCAGATCTTGATGTGCTGTTGTTCAATACCATCACAATTCTGGTCAGGTCAGCATTCAGCCCTGATTAAAGCAGATTGTTCTCAAGGCATGGATCTTTTGCTTTTTTTTTCTGTTATTCTGAACAATTGCAAAGGAAACCTAAGCAGAGAATGAATAGCCTGCCTTTAAAATGCTGGTTTAGGGATGTTCCTGTATCAGTACAGCAGTATTACTAAAGTTGACAAAGATCTATTGGATCAGCCTTTTTGAATCAGCAGTGTATTTCTCTGAAATAAAGGATCTATCTTATTCAAAAACTTTAGTTTCAGTTTAACAGCACTACTCCAAGAGCAAAATCATTAGAAAGCATCATCTTAGACCTCCTATTATCATGAGTCTATTCATATTCCCAGTAGAAGGAATCCATCTAGTTAAAACAGCAACTGATCTTTTCCTATTCTGGATAATGAGCTGAGGGGACAATCAAACAGCAATCAATTATTTATTTAAATTTCATCAACACAAGAGTGGTAACTTTATAGAAGCTGACGTGCTTGTCAACTTGTCAATGTAACCTATAAGATAGTCCATACTTACAGGAAAATACAAAATTACTTTATGCTGTTTTCCTCTCAGCAGAGACACATCATAGAATCACAGAATCACCGAGTGGTTAAGGTTGGAAGGGACCTCTAGAGATCATCTAGTCCAATCCCTCTGCTCAAGTAGGGACACCTAGAGCTCGTGGCACAGGGTGGCATCCAGGCAGCTTTTGAAGATCTCCAGAGACGGACACTCCACAACCTCTTTGGGCAGCCTGTTCCAGAGCTGTCACCCTCACAGGAAAGACGTTCTTCCTCACAGGCAGATGACACTTCCTGTGTTTCAATTTATACCCATTACTCCTTGTTCTGTCACTGGCCACCACCAAGAAGAGTTTGGCCCCATCTTCTTTACATTGTCCCACCAGGTACTTATACATATTGATGAGATCTCCTGTCAATCTTGTCTTCTCCAGGCTAAACAGACCTAGTTTGCTTAATCATCACGCCAGTCCCTATCCTAGTCCCCCAGACTTTGCTCCCTATCCAGAAAGAATGTGACTTAAGCAAATAGCCAGTCATGGCTTTTTGTTTTGTGGACTCTTCTGGTATTCACAGTGTAGCTCAACTTTTCAAGTTTTGTTTAAAGGAAGTAGACCGTAATGAAAAAGGGTCTTCATTGCTCCTTTCTTTCTAATGGCTCCCTCCTCCTATCTTGCTTTCCCTCTACCATTTCCAAAGAGTTTATCCTTCTGGACATTTAGACCTATGCATAAAACCATTAATAAAAACAAAATCCTGGTGAATGCAGTAAAAATTTGTGGCTTACAGACCAGATTCTGTTCGAGAAATTCATAGGCCAATTTCATTAAAAGATTTAGCTTCATTTCACTGCTTCTGGTGTCTACAGAAGTTTATGGGGGTCCTGGAGTAGATATGGCACTGCTGATTGTGGGTTTTTTTTTGGCTAGAGTATGATAATTAGTTGAAGAAAAAAAAAAGTTATAATGCCAGAACTTGGAGAAACATTAGTTTCAGGATTCTTTTCATTTCTGCTGTAAATTCAAAACCTTGAATAAAATTATATTGTCCCCAGCAATATACTTTACCCAAATATTTGAAAATATTGATTGCAAGTCTATGAATGCAACAGGTACCTATAGAGTTAAAATAATAGTTTCATTAGGCATATTTCTACTCTCACAATGCCTTTTAGCTAAACATTTAGTCATAAGGTTTGTCCTTTAACAAGGTGTCAGAGTTATCATGGGAAGAAAGCATATGGAAGACACTAACTACCATATGGAGCTAATATGTGGAAGTCAGTGCTAGTGACTTCATGCTTTAGTTATTTAACAGATACAGCCATGGCCCTCATTGTCTTTACAGCAGAGGCTGGGGCTCTGCACCATTTTGGTAAGTTGTGAAGATCAGCCATTTTTCTGAAGAGGTTATAAAAGAAGTGGCAGCAGAATCTTAATCAGCAAAGAGAGAAAGCGAGACAGTGAGAAAACTGAGGGCGACAGCATAATCTAATATTGAGTGTTTAAATGAGGTATTAAGGTAAAAGGCTTGAGATAATGTTATCATAACTGAAGAGCATTAGTTCTTATTTCAGCACTGGGTGCACAAAGTGTGACCTGTGATGCCTTAAGGAGAAGTTCATACATATGCTCTATTTTATGACTCTTCTTCTCATTGTGTTTTTTTTTTTTCTTTTCTTTTTCCATTCACAGAAAAAGGAAGAACATGTCCTCAAGCTTAAACAAATAAATATGATTTAGGGAGAGAAGAAGCTCTTGTAGAGAATTAGGGAAACCTACTGACTTATCGAAGCTAATTTTCCTTAGTATACCATTTTCATGATGGTATCTAATTGTAATTTTAATGACCTTAGAGCTTTTGCCTCAACAATTTTGCCTGGGAGGCTTGCTCTGCACTTTAATAATTCTCTCTACGAAAAAATATTTCTTGACATCTGTTCAAACATTGTTTTTCTTGGTATTCTGTTTAACCCTTATGTCCTACTACTGGTCTTATTTGGTGAAAAAAAAGAAAAATAAAATAACAAATATCAGTACACATTCTTGATTTTTACATAGAGCTTTAAAAAATCCATTTAACTATATTATCCAGTGTAAAAATAAACAAAAGTTTTCAGTATCTTCTTTTTGAGTTGCCAGCACATGCCTTAGCATAATCATTTTACTACTTTTTTTTCCCACAGTGCTTGTTATATAGTATCATTTCATTTAAATTAGCAAGGAAAAAGCAAAAACAAAAAACAATAAAAATAAATATAAAAATCTGCAAATATATCTTTGCACTATAGATACTCTGTGATGTTTTGCATTTTGTTATGTACTGAAGGCTTGTGGATTTGTTTCCTATTCAGTTGCATTCAATTTCTACTATTTTATTTTATTTTATGTTATGTTATGTTATGTTATGTTATGTTATGTTATGTTATGTTATGTTATGTTATGTTATGTTATTTTAACATTACTGACAGCGATCTGTAGTTTCACTAGATCTTCATATTAAAGCTGTAAAAGGCAAGAACCACATACATTCACCAGTGCTTCAAAGACTTGGAGAAATCTCGTATGTGGCTTAAGAAAATATCTGATCTTCAAGCTGGAGATACGTTGAGAAAGTCAGAGATGTGGTATCCATATATAGTGATACCACACCTTCCTATATTCCCTTCTGCCTTGTTTTTCATGAGACTATTTTATATAAATATGACTGTATAGGAGAAGCATTATGTTACTCTTCTTCCACATGTGGTGTAGAACCTAGGTGTTCATGTTATTTGTCCGTGTAAAGTTCAGAAATGCTGTCTCAGAAGATGCTAATGAGATGTTAAGGATCTTACTCTGCACATCTAATTTTTCAAATATTTTCAGTTTAAGAAGTCATTTTGGCTCCCACAAAGAGCTTTCATTCTCTCTTACAAGGGCTGCATGGCTGCTGAATTTTACTTATGAGAAAGCTGTATTTCAGAGGTGGGTGACTGCTCTCCACAGTCTTTGGTATCCTCCTGGCTTTAAAACATTATATAAGAGTAATGTATTGTATTATTAGTATATTTATTGATCTGTTCATCTTTCTTTTATGGCATTATTTAATCTGACTATTCCACAGCAAGCAATCAGAAGCATTCACTTTGCCTTCAGAATATGTAGAGCAGGGCATCCAGTGAAGTGCATGTTTTCCCCACATTGTGTTGTATCAGTGGCATCCTCCATCAGAGAAGTCAGACAGACCTTTGGGGATGAAATAGCAATAAAGGCTTCAGATTCATTAAATGAGAACAAAAAAATGCCATTAACAGAAGAGATTGCTGATGCACTCAGTTTGCTTTCCTATCACTACTTTTTGTCAACAGGTTAAGTAGATGCTTTATTCTGATCAGGTCAGTTTTTTGCCTTTTTTTTTTCCCAGGACTTAACTGATTTTACTTTTCAAAATCTTTGTTTGTTTGGGCATTTTTTTTTTTTTTGTTGGCTTTCTTGTATTCTTTTTCTGTTTTAGCATCATTTGGTGAAACACTGCATTTTAATTAACTTTATTAAGCATGAAGTCTTGTCTTCAAGGATCTATAATGTAACAGCACTTTATAGGATCTGTAATGTAACAGTAAATATATCCAAAGTAGATATAGACAGTCCTTTCTTCTTAAGGGAAGTAGCTTTTTCACTCATATATGTATTGTGGAGTCTGAATATCAGTAGAATAGCTAAATAACCTGGTAATAACCTAATAGGTAGTACCTCCTAGTCCAGCAGGATAGGATTTGCAACTTAAAGAAATTACTTTATTCTCAGATTCTAGAAAGAAGCCATTGTGAACAAGATATACATTTTTAAATGATACTTCAAAACCATGCTATTCCATAACAAATCTTAAATTTCCCAATTTATTCTTGACAGATCCTCATAAAAGATAAATCAACTCAGAACCCTCAGCAAAGCTAGACCACACACCTTAGGAACTTGGGGCCTAGCAAAGGAGCTCATTATTGTACTGGAACATTTGATCCAAATAAAAATGGATTTTTAATAATGTAGGCTGCATTCTAACATGAGATAAGCAAATTTTGATCAAAAACCTAGATATCTGGCCAATCTGTAGTACTGTAGTACTGATGAGCTTTTGGGTATCTTCGCTCTTTCAAAAACAGATTTTTTTTTTTTTTTTTATGCAACAGGTAGCAAATTCAGAGATATTAAGTGGTTCCTTTCCTCAAATATTTAACATCTTAAAGGTATACATTTATTATGGAAGGTGGGAATATGAGTTTGAAAAGATACAAGCTAGAAGAAAAGAGATTGAGATTGTTTGATTCTTTTTAGAAGGCCATTTGTTAATATGAGAAATGTTTTTATTTGTTTGTTTGTTTTTTAAGGGTTTACTGGTAGATGGTAGAAGAGTAGCTTTCTGTACTGCACAAAAATCTCTTGGAAGACTCCTCTGATCCTCCACACCTCTCACCTTATCACTCTAGGCAATGCTGCTTGTAAGCAGCCCTACAGTTTGCTGGCTTTCTTTTACCCTGGTTAGAAGTGCCAGGGTCTTTCTTCTCTGTCCACACCGCAGCTAGTTTCTTTCATTTCCAGGCTACTGAAGTTTATTGCTTAGATTTCTTTAAGAAGCTTAAGGAGTTATTGTTCAAAATTTATGTTTACATCAGTTTGCGTAAACTAAATGCCAATGTTCCATCATTGAGCCTGAAGATACTCATTTTCACAGCTTTCCAGCAGCTGTTTCCACTTATACGTTACTGACTTATTTATGATAATTTATCAAGACTGGACACTACCTGCCTTGGAGCAAAAATATGCTTTGAAATGAGATATTTGACTGCAGCATTTCACAAACTGAACTCTAACCTTAAGGTCTGCAAGAGAATTCATGGATTAATAAAAACTCTACATCCTGGAAAAGACGTGAACCCGATTCTTAATGTTGTTTACTATTTTTTTGTTGGGACTTTAGCAAAGTCAGCTAATAACAGAGGGAATACTCAGCTGTAATTCCTAATGTGCAACAGCTTCTCACTCTCAAGAATGGAGTAGGGGGTTAGTTAGAGGTGTCCTGTAACAGATACCTTACATCTTACCTTACGTGGTTCTAATCACCAATATGAGATTTTTAATTAATAACTGTATTTATAGCTAAATCAATATTAACTGACCAAAACTCCATCCTATGGCAATACTGTTCCAAGAGGAATTCTGTTTTTGTCTATACCATGGGAAGGAAAGGTCTTGCAAAATTGTGGTACCTCTATTCTGTAAAACAGCCAATAAACCTCTGTTGCTAAAATTCTTTAATTATGCAAAGTATCAAAGTTTCATCATTTAGGTACCGTCAGAAATCTCTTGTGCTGTTATCACATCACCCATTCTTAACCACTCCTTGGCCATCATGTCATCCTGAACAATCAGAATTAAGAAAGTAGCACTGACAACATGATATAGGATTATCTTTTTGCTGAACCCCCTTTACTGATGCTTTTTAAGTCTATCCTTGTATCTAGTGATAAAATTTACAGAAAAAAATATCTTGTAAGTTTATCTCAATAGTATTTGAAGACAGTTTAGATGGAGATATATGAATATGCATTCAGGATAATTTTAAGAGTCTCACCTGGTCTTCTATTCATTCCCGTCATTAATTCAGTTTACACTTCTCACATCAAAACCTCAAAACTGACCTTTTCTAAGTGGCATTCACCTTACTAGGACTACTATATTTTTGTTAAGAATAGAGTAACCAAAACAAAACTTGATTTTTTTTTCCCCCAATCTCTTTATCTTGGGTTAAATGAATGAGTCTTTTCAGGTCAGAACAGCTGGATTCAGTGTTTCTTTAAAATGACATTGAAACTCAGGCTGAAAAGACAAGATTAAGAGACCTTAAATTGGAAGTCTTAAAAAAGATGTGGCTCTGAAATCTTCTCACTCCTTAAGACTCCTTCCACACTGAAGCTGAGTTTCCTGTTCTGTCATCCTCTTTTAAGCTCAGAATAAGAGGCTCTTTGTTATTTCTTTAGTCCCTCTGCTAGTGAAAAGGGAAAATAGAAAAGGGGAAAGCAAAAGCTTCATGTTCTAAAATCCTTCTATATATTATGGAACTGTTAAATGCTGTGTTACCAGAGATACTTAAAAAATGGACGTCTGAACTGTAGTCCTTTGGGAGAGTTAATGGTACAATGTGACTATATTAAGATATTTAAATGTTTAATGCAAAATTCATTACATATGTCACTAAAATATCTCTTCAACTTCAGTAATTATTGAATAATTCTCCTCAGAAGACTGTTACTTTCACAGAAAGCAAAAAGACGTGATCAGATACAATGACCAAGACTGAATTATATCAAGACTGAATAAAGGAATGCTGATATGTGAAGGAACAGCAGTATCTGCCCTGACACATATAAAGATATATCAAAATGCATTATCACATTCTTCACTGAATATTTTACCTCAGGACATTTTGAAGAAGGCATGAAGTAGCTTTAGCGTCTCCCACTTCACATGCAAGTTGCTGAAGTACCATATTTACAGTATTTATATTTAATCTTTTTCAATCTGATTTTATCTATGAATTTAAAAGGCCAGAACAGGCCTTTCTTCTCTTAAGACAGAAGATTCCTCTGAAACAAACATTTATCCTCTTTGAATCATACTTTTTGTTTAGACTATAATTTTTAACCCTAAAGCAGGAATTTTTGCATGTCAGCGGGAAAATATTGAAACACACAGTTCTATTAATTTACCAATTAAAATATTTAAAATTGGGCTTCAAGTGCATTATTCATCTGTCCTGTCACATAACACTTATTATATTAGACTTTTGTCTAATCTTTTCCAGTCGTGGTTATAGGGGGAATCTAATGTAAGGATATAGCCTATTAATCCCAGGCTGATGCAGATTTGCTCATATAAGTTACAAAATTGTTTACAGTCACTTAAGTCTGTAATATTAAGAGATTCTTGCAACTACTTTGCCCTAAAACACCTAGCAATGACATGACATGATATGCATAGAGAAATGAAACTTTTACACATACTGCTAGCTGCAGAATGAAAAGATAAGCAGTAATTGAAAATAGCAGGCATAAAATACAAGCAATGCAGAGGGGAAGTGTGTGCATCTACTTTGCATAGCTGAAACTGGAAGTAGAAGTTCAGGCAAAATAGCATCATGCCCAGAAATTATATATACCAGTCCCTCACCAAATATAAAATTGCACAGGTCCTTTGATTTCAGTAGAGGCAGACAAATTTACAGCAATGAAACCTCTAGGCTATTTTTTTTTGCCCAGATTTCTTTTCTGAACATATCTTGCATACCGCTAGGATTGCTGTTGTGGACCCTGGTTCAGCTCTTACTGCATAGAATGTGGAATTGTTGCTGGACATTTTAAATGTTTTTCACTAAAGAAGGATGAGTGGTGGCACAGCAAGTGCAGAACAGCACAAATTCACCCATGGCAACTACTTTGCATTCTCATCTCATCTACATTTGCCTGGTTGTGGGGAGGGAGATCAGTATAAAAGTAGAGGCATGAGTAGTGAATACTTCTTGAAGAGAAAATCATCTGCATGGCCTTTGGGAATGTAAGAAGCCATGAAAATCCAGCCTTTATCTCTTTGCTGTTACATTGTCTTGATTTATGGGAATAAAAAGCAGTTTAAAAATCTTGGGGCACTGTTCTTCGTAGGTTTTCATGTCATATCACATAAGGCCAATTTTCTCATAATTTATTAATTTTAATTCATAATTTAAATGAGAAAGTTGTAAAACATGACTCTAGCTCAAGTTGTGAAAATTAGTATTCTTCAGCTTGACTACTTTGTTCAGTTATCTGTACTGTGACTGATATAAAGGTAGAGGAAACTTGAGGCAAGGGATTTTTTTTCTTCTGGGAGAGCATAGAGCTAAACAAAATAATACAAGTTTGTACTTAAGAGCTATATTAAAAAAATAAAAAAAGGCAAACAATCAAACTGCTTTTGTTTGCCAAAATATATTGGCACCCAAATGAAGGGGCTGGAAAGAGATTCCCGGTCATCCAAGAAGTGTATGACAAACCCACCTATACATCGGCTCTACAGTCCTTGTAATACACTTTTAATTGATTGTGTAGAAGCAGAAGGTGCACAAGAGCTATGAAAAAGAACATGTAGAAATATTAGGAGTGTTGTTAAAGACTGTGAGTGATAATACAGAAAACAGTTAAAGGTACGGAAAAAAATCACTGCATGATCTTCTATTCACCTTGCCTCATTACATAAATACAAAAGGATACTTGATGAAATTGAATGATGGGAAAATAAAAAAAACTAAGTATTTTCTGCAACATATAATTAGCTTGCAATACTGATTACCCCTAATATTACTGAGAGCAAGGGCAGCAGTTACTAAAGCAGTCAGCTGCTTAAAAATGCAGTTACATTCCAACAGGCTTTGCAGAAGGAATACAGAGATTACGTACTAAATCTCCACTGGTTTTGTTTACACTACTCTGAAAACACCCTCTCTGGAAAACAGCTTTAATTATGGTGTGTACTACGGTGTGTTATACTACCTATCCCCATCTAAATTACAGACACAGAAAGTGGGCAGATTGCCAGGGAGCCGTTCGGGCAATGTGTAAGCATTCTGGGTATGCTAAGGCGCAAGGGCTCCCCAGAGCTTTCAGGGTGCTCTCTGATCACCACTGGGCAGACTTGAGGGTGGGCTCTAATATCTAATACAAACAACTTGGTGTTTTCTGTGCGCCTCAGTAGGTAGTAGACATCTTTATCCTAAGGCATCTAATCACTTACGTGAATCAGAGCCCATGAACCTGAAAAAAGGACTGACATTTTTAAGGTTAGCAGAGATAAGAAGAGAGAGATAAAAAGTAAAATACTTAAAACAAAATAAAACAGAAAAAAAAAAGAGAAAAATAAAGTGCTTTGGAAGGAATAGAAGTTCTTTTGATTTAAGGCATGAGCCATCTTCTACTATCGGAGAATACAGGAAAACTGCAGAGTGCTATTCCATAAATGGTTTCTGAACTGTTTTCTACATGTGGTTCAAGAAGGACAGGTACTACCCGTGCTGGTAAGAACTCTGAAAGGACATGCAAGAAAAAGATCTTTACATTATTTTTTAGAAGTGGTTAGTATATGTACTACATGAGGGAGATGGAATTCAGTTTGGTTAAATGTAAACTAACACATAATTCACAAAAAAAGTCTAAAATTCTTGGGTATTCTCAAGGACTCTGATTCGGTGAGTATCTGGTGCTCCTGAGAAAATAAAGCATCTTAATTTCCTTTTCAGGAGATAATGGTTCCCTTTGTAGTCAATCATCAATGAAAAGACCTTATCATTGTTCTTTGACCCTCTTAAGAAAAACCTAAGTGATTTTTATTTAATAAAGATAGCTTTCCAGTGTGTTTCAGCAAACAGGTTGCATGGACAAATTACAGGGATTGAAAAATGCCATATAAACATCATAATCCTGTTGCATGAAAGAATGCTATGATCTAGGTAGGTCCTGAGTCCTGTGTTCATGGCATCACTTCAAAAGATTTAATTATAGAAAGTGGAATTGGTGGGAAAATTAATGAAAGTAGAAAATGATATGGTAGAATTTGCAAGAAACAAGTCACTACAAAGAGCAGGACACTCAGTTTCAGCCTCACTCTGGCTTTTTTGTGACAGCAGCAAGATAGTCATACTGACCATTACCTGGGAAAGAGAGAATTTAAAGCCAGCATAGGTGATTTTATTGCATTCCCCTTTGCAGCCCCTAGGATCGTTGGAGCGCTGTTGGAAGCAGGTTTAGGAAAGGAAGGAGACAGTCAGATCTCTGTGCTGGATACTTCAACCTGACCAAAATCTTAAATGGCTCTGTGGACACCCATCTTCCTTGCAGTTTTTCTTAGGATAATATATGCAGGAGATGCCCTCTCTTAATGCTGCAAAAGCAAATTCAGCTCCTGCCCTGTCTCTGATTCTCAGTAACGACAAGAAGGGATTATTGTAACATGAAGAGATATGCAGGATTTTGAGACAGCTTGACAAAAAGTCTGACTTCTTATCAAAATTCTAAGATCCAAAAATTCTAAGATTTCCTAAGGATTTCAGATTCATTCATCAAACTCTGATGAAACTCCTTTTGCCCTTTACACACTCATTTTCTTCTCTATATACATGTCTGCAAAGTGCTCCCCCCCCCGGCTGAAACTGGCAAATGAGGCTTCATGATCTTCAGATACACGCATTCACATTATAAATGAGAAGTGACATTGCTATAAATTATTTTGTAATTTCTAATTTATTTCATAATTCTGAGAGGCTGTGTACATGGAAAAATGTAATAATTGTCACACCAGAAGGCGTGTCAAAGATTCAACTCTTTTTGTTGGGATTTCAATTCAATTTAGTTTCTTAATGCTTCTAAGAAGCTTGTTATGGCTTTAAATGAGATCTGTTGCTAATAGCAACTGTTTCAGTAATTGTGAAATCTATAAAACAGACAGGTCTATTTAAGCTGCTTAAAAATTTACAGCATATTAGATTTAATTAATATATTCAAATATGAGAAGGCATAAATTATTTAAAATCTGAATCAATGTTTTTCTATATGTGTATGTTTTGTATTAAAAGTAATATATACAATTCTCTTGGTAGTTTTAGAATAGACAATTTTTCTAAAATGGCATAGTGACTTAGTCTGCAACTGTATTTTTGATCTCTGCAGACCATGAGTGAAACCTAGATTAGGTGTGAAGGAACTTGTGTTAAAGACTCAGTGTTCTCTGCTGGCATGTGAAAACCAGTGTTTATTAGAGAGTTGGTGGTTGTATAGTTTTTGCAGTATTTATGCTGCATTCAACTGCAGGTACAATTACCATTGCTAACCTCACATATATTAATGGGTTTTATTATAAACTACCCTTCCCTTCCAATAACTAAAATTCACAGTTTTTATATTTCCTTCAGCGTAATTATGTTTTTAAAGTGTTCTAATAATATATAGAGAACTCTAGTGTGCTACTTAAAATAAGTGATACTTTCAAAGCTCTTTGAGGTCACCAAATAAATGGAGCTTGGTAAGTATAAAATTATTATTATTGCTATTACATAGAAAGTATAGGCAAGACTGCAAATACAGTGTGTGTATATATATATGCATATATGTCTATATATTTGTACTAGTGGTTTCTGAAGTACTTGTAATTACATTTCAGGGTTATTTCGTTGTACTATAAAGACAAATAGAAGCCTATTTTTTTTTAAAAAACACATTTCATTTAAAATTTGGCTTCCTTAACTATAAAAATGAGCTAGTTTCTAAAAAAAGCAAACTTGTCCTAGTAGGAGAAGGCTTTGAAACTTAGAGCTGTAGTTAATTTTTCACTGAGTGACCATGCAAAATGTTTGTGGGAAAATTCTGTAGATTTTCCCTAGTTAATATTTCTCCAAAGTCTTCGGCACTGTAAGGAGTAAAGGACAGGATGCATTTTTTCCCGAACACCCAATACTGGTAATCATTTCAAAGCAGGAGATCTCAAGATTTGTATCAATCTCCATCTTATGCTATAACCAAAGAGATCCAGGACCAAAAGGAGAGTTTTGTTTTAACTGCTTGCACTATTCTCACTCTAGGTTAATCAGAAGACTCCTATCCTGAGTATTATCCTATATCATATCCTAAGATGCTCCCTAAACTCCTTTTAAAGAGACAGATATTCTTCATCATCCTGGAAATTACACTACTTTTGCTTCTCTCAGACGTAAGGGGATAAGTTTAAAAATACTTGAGAACTGTAAATCCATGAGAGTGTGTCTGCAATTAACTGCATGTTGCACAGTATGAGCTTTAAACTAGATACTTCCAGCAACGTAGTGTGCTGCAACACATGGTTCAGCAGCTGACAAATCCAAGATTTTATAGCTTGTCGTTACCATGCTGCTGCAAGTAGCTACTTTAAAACAAGCATGAACATGTTTACACAAGCATGAACATGTTTACACTCTGTTGATGTGTATGAACAGAGAGTGTGCAGATGCAGAGGTAGGTGCCCTGATGTAGGTGCATGCTAGTTAAATGTCTAAGATAAAAATAGGCATATGCAGAGAATAATTAATTAGATTGAATTGCTGACTAATTGTACTAATGGCTCTGAAGGATGATGATTTAGATGTCTACCTTAAATTCTAACTTATAACTTTAGCTGCATAATTAGAGCAAATAAATCCCATCATCATTCTTACTGAATGAGAAAAAGATAAAGTATGTTCAACTTTAGATGCTGCCATGATATTTTCCCTAGAAATTTACACCAAAACTCAAAGATAAATGATCAAGACTATCAGGTAAATAATGAAGATCTTAAGACAACAGGCATACCTGGATATGGTAAAATGACAGAAATCAAGCCTATTTCAGGAAATATTCAGGTACAGAATAGGGAATATAGCTCTGTACATTAAAATTTCCATAGTACAGGATAAATGCCTGAGTGAGAAGGGTCTATGGAGCCTGTATATAAATCTTCAGGCAGAAGAATATAAATATGCTTTGTCTTTCCAGCCTCTAGGTCACTAAAAGGAAATGGAGTGTTCAGCTTAGAGGGTGATCTAAGGAGAGATCTAAATCTAACAGAACAGTAATAGGTGACTGTGGCTGTCTGCATAGATATTGGTGGAACTTTACAAGGAGGAAAAGTAAAGAGATGCTATCTCACCATTTCTGATATTTCTCCTTAATAAGTTTGGATGTAAAAGAAGGTGACCGTCTCAAATTCTGGTTAACTAAGATGCAAGAGTTGCTTCGAGAATAACTATAGTTGGCAGGTCACATGATGCAGCATTGAATCAAAGCAAGTGCCCCTTTGGGATCTCAGCTGAATCCTTTCAAAATCCTCATTTTAAGTCGTAACTTTCTCCCCTCCAGCTGATCAAAGAGGAGAAATAAGTTGCTATTTCTATGGAGTAAGTTATCAGCTTTAAGGCAGCCCAGTTAAATGTACGAAAGCTCTTCTGTCCCTGAGTGGGAGGAAAGATAGAATTCAGATGGAAGAGTCTGTAGTACTATGACATCCCAGGAAGTTCAAACATTATGGTGTGTCAGCCTGAACGTATTTATGAACTCAGGTAAGTTCTCATAATTAAAAAATGTATCCTCCCAGGACTCAGTTGTCAAGGCAGGCTCCAAAACTGCAGTTGGACACAGACTACATGTACCTGAATCTGTCCCCAGAAGTGACAAGCACTTCTCTCTAACTGCAGGAAACAAATTTGTCTAACTAAGTGATGGAATTTAATGCATTGAAAATTAAGTTGTTGGCAGAACATATAGCTACTAATTCTCAGTAGTCATCATGGTCCTTTTGAGTTTATTTTCCTGGATATCTTATCTGAATGTGGACAGACTGTGATTTATCTGTCTGTGTGGCTCCACAACAACATTGTTAAGTGGTTTGGCCAACTCCAATTAGCTTGTCCAAGAGATGTTTCAAATATAAATAAATTCTAAGGAAAACAAATGTTCAGGCAGAAGACAGATATCTGAGTAGTTTCCCTTCTAGGAAAAAAAAAAAAAAAAAAGGCTCTTTAAGGGTCTGTTAGACATTTAAGAATCCATATGAGTAGATTCACAGCTTCTGGATAAACTGGTGAAGAGGAAAAATATATATTTAGGGCTTATTATATTATATTGGGCTCAGCAAGCTGTAGTCTCTGCTTCAAGGAAAGGCTTTCCTGCCTATCTCCCTACTATCTAATGGTACTACTTTCAGGACAGACACCTTGCAAGCAGTTATTAAGAAAGGAAGCATTCTTCTTTATTCGGGGGATAAAACTGTTTTTTTTCCTCCACCTTTTTTTTCTCCTCTTGAATCAAGTGAGCACAGTGTTTAGTCTAGAATGAAAATTATTCAAGCTTTGGAGTAGTAGGACTACTAGGATTTTGAGCATTTCTTTGGAGATTCCTGCCCAAAACCTGTGAAATTTGCAAAGATTCAAGAGCGCAAAACTTTCAGGAAATATGCTTTTCTTAGATCAATGCCAGTGTATCATTTAAATAGCAATGCAATTTGTTAAGTGAAAGATATATAATTATTTAATTTTTTCTTATTAGCTAGATGGTGTGTACTTACAGTCCATAATTACATGCTAATTAACGAGAATCATCTTCCGTAGTAATTTTATGGCAAGCTCATTTCTACTTGTCTTGGGAAAGCTCCATCAACATCTCAATGTAGAAACTTAATGCACTTTCAAAGAGCTCCCTTTACATCCCTTTTATACTGACCAGTTGTAGAATCATTTGCTTCATATGTCCTTCCAGCAAGCATATCAAGGCCTTTCCAGCCCTTACTGCATTCTTCACCACTCAACACCCACACAGTGGTTCTTCCCTCCCTCTCCATAGAAGATTTCTTGCTCATCTCTTCAAGCAGCTAAACTGATCTCAGTGCGTTGATGTGTTGATATCAGTTCAGGTCTTGAGTTTAGGGTAGTGAAAACTCTGAAAAAGAAAAAAAGAAAAAGAAAAAGCAAAAAAGAAAACGAAAAAGAGAAAAGAAAAAAAAGAAAGCCCTGTCCATTATAGTTGTATGTAGGGTGAAAACAGTGTGGAAAGCATCTGTTAAAGTTCAAAGGCCATAATAAACTAATAAATAGCAATAGCTACAAATTCAACATAGGGTTATTAATGTTCTCAGGGACATCTGCTGGTAGCCCTCTTACTGGGCACTTCTTTATATATCCAACTTACCCTGGACTGACTGGTTCAAATAAGCTCTGTAGCGGATATTGGGGGCATTATGAATTCCACTTCTCAACTATTTCAATGTTATCTTGGTTGATTGGTCTCCTCCATCTTATGTGTATGGGCAACCAAAGGGATCTGTCATCTGTCTCAATGCTCTGTTTAGACTCAGTGGCAGCCAGATCATCTTGATGCAGCTGATTTTTCAGTGACATGCACTGCGGACTAGTTCAAGGAAGACTTTGTATGACCTGCAGATCTAGGCTGAACTCAGCAGTCTTCTCTAGGCTGACTGATTACAAAGTCCAACTTGCATGGTTTGCTAAGAGGAGCTCAGATCAGGACTTGAGTCCAGTAAAAACTCAGCACATACCTGTAGCATATTCCTTGCACAAGCACTGACTGTAGTAACTGCATCTATATAAAAAAATAGAGTCAGCAACTTTTAGAAGGTTTTAACACCATATGGAAAGTTAGACCCAGATGCTGAAAGCTATGCAGAATATAATTTTTATTGGAATATGTAGTTCTCTAACAGATCATAGAAAAGGAAGAGGCGGTATTGTCATGTGTTTACAGAACTACTAAAAGTAGGGGATAACTGGGTTCAAATCAAGCACTCCTGCAGAAGGAGAGGCCTTACCAAGCAGCTGGGAAGAACTGAAAGGGAGAAGTGCTTGTTGCCCTGTAATGGCTTTGTGTTTGGGGAAAGACTTGTGTTATTTTTGGGTTTAAGAGTGTCATCATCTTTCAGTATTTCTGTGAAGAGACAGAATAAGTTACAGTGAAGTTCATGCTGAAGTGTATTGCTGGATGCTGGCATTGCTCAGCATCTTTCATTACTGTGCATTGTATCCATGGCTATAAAGGGAAAATAAAATTGATGGAGAAGATAACAACAGGCACTCAATTTTTAATTCCCCAGATAATATGTGCTACCTGAGAATTTCCTAGTGCAACACAATACATTGCTCCTGTCAGCCTTTTATTCTTGTCAATCACCACCAGTCACAGGATGCAATGAAGGCAGGTAAGGATATCTCTGTGCCACCTGATCTTGATCCTAGAAACAACTGGGCTGATAGAACATCTTCTTTAAACTGTTCTGAGCACACTGAGCAGCTTCGGTGGCAGATCACATTATTTGATGTCCGAATGCTTTTTGTTTCATACAAAGTAGCCCGTGTTTTCCATTGCCAGAGATCTGAAACTGCATTTAGCAAACAAGGGAATTGCTTCAGGTTGTCAGTTCTTCTGTTAATATAAGTGCCAAGCTGCCATTAGAAATTGTATTAATCATCATGTTGGTGCTCTTTAGGCAGGAAAAGTTGAAATAAAAGCATATTAATTGAAAAAAAGAAAAAAAAAAGAAAAAAAAAGTCTAACGAAAGAAGTTTAATGAAGGAAAAAAAGAAAAAAAACTTTTTCAGATAAATTAGTTCGGAGAATCTCTCCTCATATTCTTCCTATCCTTTAGCGAAAATGATAGAAGTTCTTGTTTCAAATCTGATTTTCATTACTGTCATAATGTCAGGTTGTAAAAGGTAACAGCGGGGAGAAGAAAGGCATTTGCATTCAGTCTAGCATCAAGGTTGCAGAAATCTGTAGCAGTCCAGGGCTAATTTCTTCAGCAATGTTAACTAAATTCAGAACACAGTTTGTGAAATTTCCATAACAATTTTGTAGCAGTAAATGCTGCATTATTCGTAACAGCAGGAAATATAATACATGTTTTTTAAAGGATTTTTATATTATTTGATTTTATATTTGAGTGATAAGGGACCTCTAGAGATCATCAAGCAGGGACACCTAGAGCATGTGGCACAGGGTCACATCCAGGCGGGTTTGGAAGATCTCCAGAGAAGGAGACTCCACAACCTCTTTGGGCAGGCTGTTCCAGGGCTATGTCACCCTTACAGGAAAGAAGTTCTTCCTCACATGGAAGTGGAACTTCCTGTGTTTCAACTTGTACCCATTACCCCTTGTTCTGTCACTGGCCCCCACCAAGAAGAGTTTGGCCCCATCCTTCCTACATTCTCCCCTCAAGTACTTATGCATTTTGATCAGATCTCCTCTCAGCCTTCTCTAGGCTAAACAGGCCCAGCTCACGCAGTCTTTCTTCATAAGATAGATGCTCCAGTCCCTTAGTCGTCTTTGTTACTCTACTCTGGACTCTCTCTAGAAGCTCCACATCCCTCTTGTACTGGGGAGTCCAGAACTGCACACAGTACTCCAAGCGCAGCCTCACCAGAGCTGGGTATACGGGCAGGATCCCCTCCCTCGACCTGCTGGCAATACTCCTCCTGATGCAGTCCTGGATCCCATTGGCCTTCTTGGCCACAAGGGCACATTGCTGCCTCATGGTTAACTTCTTGTCAGCCAGGACTCCCAAATCCCTCTCTGGGGAGCTGCTTTCCAGCAGGTCAACCCCTAATCTGTGCTGGTGCCTGGGGTTATTTCTCCCCAGGTGCAGGACCCTGCACATGTCCTTGTTGAACGTCATGAGGTTCCTCTCTGCCCAACTCTCCAACCTGTGTAGGTCCCTCTGAACGGCAGCACAGTCCTCTGGATTGTCGGCCATTCCATCCAGTTTGGTATCGTCCACAAACTTGCTCAGGGTGCACTCTGTGCCCTCGTCCAAGTCATTGATGAACAAGTTGAACAGCACTGGGCCCAGTACTGACCTGCAGGACACCACTGGCCACAGGCCTCCAACTAGACTCGGCCCCATTTATCACCACCCTCTGGGCTCTGCCATCCAGACAGTTCTCAATCCACTTCACTGTCCACTCGTCCAGTCCACACTTCCGGAATTTTCCTATGAGGATGACTGTGAGGGAGACTGTGTCGAAAGCCTTGCCGAAGTCAAGGTAGACAACATCCACCGCTCTCCCATTGTCCATCCAGCCAGTCACCCCATCATAGAAGGCTATCAGGTTCATCAAACACGACTTTCCCTTGGTGAATCCATGCTCACTACTCCTGATCACCTTCTTTTCCTTGACATGCCTAGAGATTGTTTTTAGGATGAGCTGCTCTATCACCTTTCCAGGGATGGAGATGAGGCTGATCAGCCTGTAGTTTCCCAGGTCCTCCCTCTTGTACTTTTTGAAGACTGGAGTGACATTGGCTTTCTTCCAGTCCTCCGGCACCTTACCCACCCTTCATGACCTCTTGAAGATGATGGAGAGCGGCTGAGCAACAACCCCCGCCAGTTCCCTCAGCACTCTTGGGTGCATCCCATCTGGACCCATAGATTTATGAGTGTCCAGTTTGCCTAAATAATCCCTAACTCATTCCTCCTCGACCAGTGGAAAGTCCTCCTCTCTCCTGGTTCTCTCTCTTGTCTCCAGGCTGTGTAGTTCATGGGGACTAGCCTTAGCAGTAAAGATAGAAGCAAAGATATCATTCAGTAACTCTGCTTTCTCTGCATTCTCTGTCACCAAGGTACCCTCCCCATTCAGCAGTGGACTGCCATTTTCCCTAGTCTTCCTCTTGCTGCTGATTTATATATAGAAGCCCTTCCTGTTGTCCCTGACATCTCTCGCTAACTCTGATTCCAAACTGGCCTTGGCCTTCCTCGTTGCATCTCTGCATTCTCTGACAATGTTCCTATATCTTCCTGTGTGGTCTGGCCCTTCTTCCACATTATGTACGTGCTCTTTTTCTCATGAGGTTTACCCAACAGCTCCTTACCTATCCACGCAGGTCTCCTGCCCGCCTTGCTCGACTTCTTTCCTGTAGGAATGCACCGATCCTGAGCTTGGAGAAAGTGGTGTTTGAATATTAGCCAACTCTCCTGGACCCCCTTTCCTTCTAGGAAATTCTAGGCCCAGAGGATTCCTCCAAGGAGCTCCCTGAAGAGGTCAAAGTTAGCTCTCTTAAAGTCTAGGGTTGCAATCCTACTTCTTGTCTGGCTTGCTCCTTGCAAGATTGTGAATTCCAGCATCTCGTGGTCACTGCAGCCAAGACTGCCCCCAACTGTCTCATTTCCCACTAGACCCTCTCTCTTTGCTAGTATCAGGTCTGGCAGCACCCCTCCCCTTGCTGGCTCATGAACAACCCGCATCAAGAACTTATCTGCAATGTTCTGCAGGAACCTCCTGGACTGTCTGTTCCTAGCTGTGTGATTATCCCAGCAGACATTAGGGTGGTTGAAGACCCCTGTAAGGACCGGGGCCTGGGATCATGAGGCTTCCTGCAGCTGCCTGTAGAAGGCCTCATCCACTTCCTCCTCCTGGTCAGGAGGCCTGTAGTAAACACCCACGATCGTGTCGGCCCTGTTGGCCTGCCCTTTAATCCTCACCCACAGGCTCTTGACTTGCGCTTCATCCTCCCCTATGCTGAGCTCCATACATTCCAGTTGCTCTCTCATGTAAAAAGCAACTCCGCCACCTCGCTCTCCTGGTCTGTCCTTCCTGAAAAGCCTAAAGCCATCCATGGTCCCGTTGCAGTCATGAGAGCTCTCCCACCATGTCTTAGTAAGTGAAGTGAGATCATGGCCCTGCAATTGCACATGCATCTCCAATTCCCCCTGTTTATTCCCCATGCTGCATTGAAACATTTTTGTATTTTCAGATTATTTTAAAATTTATTTTCTTACAGGAAATCTGAACTACTTGTATGCCCAATACTTAATCTTGTTTTCTCAAATACTTATTTCTTGGCCACAAAAAAAATCAAATACTGGAAAAGTTTGCATGAATAATGCTATGTAAAATGGGAAAGAAGTGCAGCTGCTGTTTTTCTGTTTTGTTTGTATGTGAAATAAAGAATAGCATTTTGTTTTGTTTTGTTTTGTTTTGTTTTGTTTTTCTGTGTTGCTTCATTTTATAGCTTACTTTGATACAGCCTAACCATCTATTTACCCAAATTGGCAAATGTGATGAGTTATTAAGTAGTGAGAGAGGACCTAAGATAGTGTCTGGAAATCCTGCAATGGGACCTATGAATAAAGAAGTCAAAGTCAGATCCTTGAATTTTCTTAAACACAAGAAGAAGGGAAACATCAGGAAAAAGACCTCAAATTCCCCATCACCCAAGAATCAAAGAAACCCATGACTGGAGGAACTGCTGATTTTTTACACTGCATTGTGTTTCCCAAATGCTTAAATGTATGTTTAAATCTCCCCTTTGACAGACAATAGTCTTGTCCCTTGAAATGGAAAAATTCATGCCAAAATCATAAATGATGTCATGCTGCTGAAGCCCAAAGAAAATGAACTGTGTTAACATTTGCTGGGGAAGCAGAATTGTGCTTCTTGACAGGTATATGTAGGTTTGTGACAGTCAATAGAAACAGATGCTAGAAAAGTGTGTAATTTCAGAGAAAAATGAATTAATTTTTCTTCTTATCTATTATAGTGGTAACAACACACTTAACATAAAGATCCAAAAATATGGAAGTGCAAGTAATTGTCAATTGTTTATATAATAATTTTATGTATAATAAAGTAATTCACATACATAATTACTTTATTACTTCATTGATTTCTAAGTACATAATAGTTTTGAAACATCCAGTGAAGACGGAGGGCAGGCTTTTTGAACTCAAAATGCATTACATCTACCAGCTCTTCCATGCACACTTAAAGAATACAAAAAGTTTGAGTATTATTTTCCTTGCAAAATGCTATCTTGCTCCTTTCATTTTCTTCATCAATGTATTCTCTATATATTTTTTATTTACTATTTTTTTTTTAATTATTTACAGTTACAAGCGAGTGCTTTTGGCTTAAAATGAAAGTTGCTTCTCAGCTTGTTATCTGAATTATCTGTGATAGCTTCTAGAAGTCCAGATTTACTATCTTTGCTTCTCTGGTGAGTTAGTTGTTCTTAATTTGGTTGTCTCTCAGCCATGTCACTCTAGCAGTTCATTTAGTTTCTCTGTTCCTCTTTTAGATTAGAAAATCGCTGGAAAACTTGTATTGTGTTTAGCCTGTAATTCAGTAATAGTGATCTAGCACTCTTTGGAATGGACACTGGCCAAGAATAGAGACATCTACTTGATAATGCATGTAAATTAGGAAAACAGACTTTGCAAATTTAATGAATAATTTGCTAAAAGGATTCTTACATGAGGGACAATAAAAGTCATATGTAAGCTTAGCAATTTTATTGCCTATAACCCTACATTCTGTTTACAGTGCACTCTGTGATGTTGACTAGAATTACAAAGCAAAACATTTTATTTTAATATACTAGTAGTAGGACAAAAATCGCAGAAGCTGTTTATTCACTTCAAGGAGTTTAGACTTTTCATGTGGCTAGCTCTTTTGTTGTGTTTTCAGAATCAAGTCTGTGATGTATCTGATGTAAACATATCAAGAACTCTTATCATTTTCAAGCAGTTTATTATGTATCTTTCCTGAGTACAACACAATAAATTAACAAGATTATCTTTCCCACTTCTACCATGAATTTGATGCTTCTGAACAGGCAAATATATTTTGATTAAATATGATTAAAATTCCCCATCAAACTAAGCAGTATATGAGCTAAGGGAGCAGTTCTGTAAACTTCTTTGCCCTGCTAGTAGCACTATGACACTATCAATTTGAATAGGAGGGAAACACAGCTGTCTCCAAGTCTCTTTCCCTCCTTATCACCGTTTCCAAAGAGGCAGCTAACAAAACTGTATGTGATGAAGGTACTTTTAGTGTAGTCCAAAGTCTTAGATGCTATGACCCACAAAAGAGGTATTCGCTACACTAAAAGTGTAAAAGACCATCTGGCAGGGGCTGCTCTTATGGTCATCTTCCCACAAAAGCCTACTTGTCTGTTAAACTGATTCAGGAAGTGAAATATCCAACTCTTGGAGAGTTCAGCTTACACTTCCCCAGAACATGCTCTCCCTTACAGGCTATTAGGTAGAAGTGGCAACAGCCTCTATTTATCCTTCTTTTCTCAGAGGTCTACTTTATGCCCAATATTTAGATGAATGTTACCTGAAATGGATCTCAACCAATAATTTGGTTTTGGATACTGCGTCACTTCCAACATATATATTTTTAATTCAGCTAGCTTCTTTATAATAAGCTTATCTTCAGCTGTACAGAAGGAATGATTGATTTTTAGAAATCTCAGATTAAGTAAGACTTAGAAAAGTGACCATATGTGGTCCTTGGTTAGGTATTGGTAGATAGGAATGGGGAGGTAATTGGATATACAATGTAGCCTATATAAAAAAGTGAAGATATTTGTAGCCAAATCACAAGCAAACAAGAAAAATAGCCAGGGAAATTTTGTTTCTTTAAGCCTTTTTCGTTTGGAATCTTCTATTTCATTTAATTCAGTGAATTGCAATTATGATGTCATATGTAGGGAAGCGACACGGAAAGCTAAGGCATGGTTGGAATGCAATCTGGCAAGGGATGTTGCAAATAACAAGAAAAACTTCTTCAAATACATTAACAGCAAAAGGAAGATCAGGGAAAATATGGGCCTGCTTGTGAATGGGGTGGGTGCCCTGGTTACAAAAAACACAGAAAAAGCAGAGTTGCTGAACACCTTCTCTGCTTCGGTGTTTACCAAGGGCAGCCCTTTAGAGTCCCAGACCGTAGGGACAAGAGAGGAAGCCTTGAGAGAGGAAGACTTGCCCCGGGCTGAGAAAGACTGGATTAGAGAGCACCTAAGGAAACTCGATACCCACAGATCCATGGGCCCTGATGGGATGCACCCCAGAGTGCTGCGG
>VZSV01000031.1:347556-409921 GCA_013398735.1 Nothocercus julius
AAAAAAAAAAAAAAAAGAAGAATGCAAATGTAAAGAATGGATCTTAGTGCAGTTGCAGTTATATTCGTATAAACACAGATGAACTTAAAAATACAAAGTGAAGATCAACATTTCAGAAAGGCAAGCACTCAGAAGATAGGCTGCTATTGTAACTTAAATTTATGCTTTAGAATTTCTGCCTCAGTTTAGAATCATTACTTATTGTTTTATCCATAATTGAACAATTTATTTTTATCTTCTTTATAGTGATCTTTGTTGTGTTTGAACACCATTTTTCCCTGAAGCTTCCTCCTCTTCACACTAGTTAAAGACAGCGAGTTTGCCATGTGTGATGGCATTCAGAATGAAGAGAAAAAAAAAGGAAAAAAAGAAAAGGAATGAGAACCAGCAAAGGTCTAATGACAGTAAAACAAGTGGAGTGATTACTGTATATATATATACATATATATATATGTATATACACACACACACATATATGTAACCTAAGAACTGTACCTTATACAGTCCAGTACAATATTAGGTTCACTTTTATTGGCAGCCCTGCTGTATGCTAGCTTGTGCTTTTTGTCTGCTACTTGACAAGTCAGAGATAGATTTTATGCAAAACCGCTGCCCAGTAAGTTTTGTCCCACTTTGTGTTTGTGCAGTTGATTAATCTTGTCCTAGTAGGTAAAATCTGAAAATCTGCTGTATGTTCTTTATCTGAACATCTCCTCCTGTTGAGACAAGAGCCCTCTGGAATTCTAGCTGTAGAATTCAATCTGTTCATTTTAATCCATCTCTGGCCTTTATTGTTACTTATTGAAGAATGCAATGTTTTCTACCAAAGTATTTCTGTTGTGAAATGCAAGCTTTTTTTTTCATGGGATGAATTTAAAAAGTGATTCTATTTTCTTTTACCTGAGTTTTATGGACAGAGGCTTCATTAGGGGAAGAGTCTAAATAGCTGGACACAGACAAGATTTCCTTGGTGGGAGGAAGCTGTGGGGACTCTGAAGGGCAGAAATCATCCCCTAGCAGTGTATTTATTTGTATATATACATAGACATACACACACATATATTAAACATATATATGCATTTACTTCTCCGAGTAGTCTTCCTGACTTACATGAATGTTTTTTTTGCTTTTAAGAATTGGATAGAAAATACAAGAAATAGAATGATATCTATAGACTGCAGGAAAAAAATATTTGTTTCATTAGATGAACAGCAGTCTATTTTATTCATTATAATCAAAGTCATTCTCTAAAACAAACAAAAAAGCCCACCACTCTGCTAAGAACTTAGCTATTTTTTTGCATGCATTATATGTCTGAACTTTTTGACTGTCACTGAGATAATGCTTATATTATTACATACACCTGGCTGCAGATGCTGCTAATGACCATGACAGAAGAGGAAAATAAAGTCCATTGCAAAAGGTATTTTTGTTAGCAATTTAGAGAAAATGTTCCTGCTACAGCAATTAGAGCTTTCTACTGTTTTAATCAAGAGGAAGACCCACATTAACAAGCTTAGTAAGCTTTCCTTCTTTGTCCTTGGGGAAAAATTGTATTTATGAAAAACAGATTTTTTTTTGGCCTGGCATCTGTACATGCTAGGATCAAACCTTGATCACTTTACTCATGTGATTACATCTTTGAGGAGGATCATTAACAAGATTCTCAGGATTTACCCTCTTGTTTAATCAAGGATGAATGCCAGAAGCTTGTTTGAAAAAGATGATTGATATTACTTACAGAATTTTAGACTCCTTTCATTGTGGAAAGGAATAGGAGCAGGAGTGGGAAGGAACTTTTGTCCAGTATAATAGAATACTACGTCAGGACTCTGGGAGAGTCAAACTGTTTATGTTATATAATCCTTGGACTACATTTTCCATCCTCATTTTTTAGACAGAGGACTAGCATGAAAAGGCATAACTCCTCACACAAACAAGCTGGCAAATGTGGACTTGTAAACAGAAAATATGAGATGTCATGAAGCAGGTAGGCAGCATCATAGCATTTTAACCAATATTTCTATTCCATGCTACATGTTGCTCAAACAAAATCCTCCACAATGCAAAATTGATTATTACTATATAAGACTGGAATCTAGAGGCTCAAATGTACTTCACACATTGCTGGTTGGAGGAAAAGAGATGAGATTTTCAGAGATGAATGTGCCAATTTGTTTTTAAATATGCCTCTGGATGCAATGGCCTATTTGACACTGAGAATACTTGTGAATACATGAGAAGTATATGAATACATAAATGCCTCCCCAAAACCAAAACGTTCTATCCAATAATTTATACTTCAACTCCTTAAAGAACATTTGCTGCAGACAAAGTTAATGATTTATCATCCACATTTCAGTGCTGTTTAAAAACAAAGCACACGAAGAATGCAAAAAACCTGCTTTATGCACCAGCTATTATAACCCCTTGCTGCTCTGTGCATGGCAGCGTGGCAAACCAGTACAGATTTGCATATTTTAGTATATAACTTAGTAGCTTGGCATCATATGATGTACTGCTTTATACTTCACCAAGCACAAGATACAAGGTTCATAACATGCAGGATAAGAGACTGTCCAGAGAGACCTTGCCTTCTTGTCAATGAAATTAATGAATGATGTATCTTAATGTGCAACCATTAATAGGGCTGCCAATTTGCTGAAGTAGTAACTGCTCAATAGGCAGGTCTAATGGGATTAACTATGTAATTTTTTATAATTGCTAGTTGTAAGTGTCACATAGAGAGCCTGAAAAGTTAGAAGAGGGTCTTTTTAACTAAAGGAAATGTTTTTCATGAGTCAACTATGTATCAAGAAGGTGAGATTAGTTTCCCATTTAAAAAGAAACCATAGAGTTTTTGACTATACAAAAGGTAAATGTGCATTTGTATTCTAAAAGAATGATTATGTTTTCTTAGAAGAAAAGTATTTGTGTCTGTCTTCAATCCCTACCAGCATGCCTAATTAGTCTTGTACATTTTCAGTCTATTTTCTCAAGACATTTAAAATATGTTTCTTGTCTTATGGGGAACACAGTGGTGTTCTAGCTTGCACAGAATAATTTTAGACAAATGGAGCAGCAACTGGTCTTCCCACGGCATCCTCCTAGACTCCTCCTGTAATAGTCCCTGGGCTGGTAATTTATCTCATCCAGTTTAGACATCTAAAACGTACACATCTAAGTATGAGTTAGTCACCTATGCGCTACAGTCAATGGAGAGAAACATGCACCTCCAGAGGGTGATTAATCTGACCTGTCTTATCTGGATGTTGCAGGACAAGAGGAATGGCCCTCTAGAGGTGCCTATTTCTCTTCACTGACTCTAAAGAGACTCATGTGAATACAGCAGACTTAGATGTATAGCTTTTAGATGTTAAAGGTAAGGAAGATATACTCCATTCTAGGATACCCGTCACTTGCTTCCTTTATTTGTCTTTCTCTGGAATATTTATTTATTCAAAATCAAATGGTTTCAACTTAAACTGAGGAAGAATCCCCTTAGAAAACCTTGGATTGGGCACAATTCCGAAAGATATACATTGTCACTCCCACTAGAGAGAGTACAAACTGAACATGGATTTCTGACCTCCCAGAGTGGTTTCCATAGAGTAGTTCACTGAATAAATGACATTGTATTGATTGACTGACTCCTCTCTAAAGCCTAGTTTCAGAAATTGGTCATGGCTATGATTTCAAATGCGGGAAGATGCAGCATTAGAAGAAAGGGTTGGTCGAAAACATTTTCTGTCAGCAAGCTGTGGAATCTGCAAGTCTAACAGATTCTTAGATCCTGGATTTTCTCGGGTTTTATTACACTGCACTGAATGATCCAGTATAAAAAAGTGTGTTTAGGAATATAGTTCATTATTAATTAAAATCGAATGATTTTTAGTTGCTTTCCCTTGAACAGTATTGTTGAAAATTGATGTGCTGATACTGAACATTACAGCAACTTGTACTCATGTGTCCAGGTATCTTTATTCAAAAGGGTTTTTGTTTTGTTTTGTTTTGTTTTGTTTTCTTTTTTTTGGTTTGGCTTTGGTTTTAGGTATTTAATTATATCCCTGACTAAAATGAGCATATATCTGTTCTCAACAGCTACAAACTTAATTCTAAACTGCTACAAATTGCAATCTGGAATTTATACCAGTTGGGAGGCTATCCTACTCTGCATAAGTAGGGTCTGCTATTAGTATTTACTATTCTAATTATACAAAAAAGAAAGTTTGTATGTGGAAGTAGGTGTCAGTTAAAATAGCTGTGCAAGATAGGGATATTAAATCAGCCTAAGCAACTGGTGATAGTGAAGTGAATTTTACACTTGGTGAAGTGAATGGGAAAATTCCCCTGAACATTAAGCAGAGCAAGGTCCGTAATTAGAAAGGAATAACATCCTTATAAAATAAAACAAACCTACAGCTCCTAATAAAATAATTATAGTTGATACTTGCACTTGGAGTACTGCAATGACATATGTTCCCCCAATGGTGAAGTCTTACTGACATAGATGAGTAGTTCATTAGGAATAGGTTAAGTTTTCCTATTCAGATTTTCATAGTCTGCTTCTGTTCAGAAGGCAATCGGTACTTCATCGTTTTATCATCCTGGTCTTTGAATGATTTGGAATCCTATAACATTTGGAAGAATTCAACTTTAACCATTCATCAAATAAAATATGGACAATGATGGAATAGGGCCAGTTAACCAGGCATGTCTTTAATGGAGTTTAGCTTTTAGCTGTGGATAAATCTAATGTCTAACTTGCTTTCATTGACTCACACATTCAATGAGTGCTGAGAATGAGTAACGACCTGTTCACTTTGTGAAAAACACTCAATTATATTTGGTGACCCACGGTCAGTTTACAGCCATATAAAAGACAGATTTTTATCATAGAAATGACATCTGAAACAAGGAAGAAAACTATTGATTGTATTAGGTGAGGCACTTGTAGAATTTGCATGTGATTGACTATTAACATGCTGTCAAAAATCCATCTCTAAAAAACTGAAGAACTCAGTATTTCAGTATGAGTGGGAAAATTAAAGAAGAATAAGGTTATCGGTATCCATTGCAACATAAATTACGTCAAAGTAACAAATTAAACAAATAATTACTAATCTTTGTTCAAGCTGTTTTTATTTGTGAACTAAATTAGTTTAGATATATTTTCTAAGCTTCTTAAGTTGTTTCATACACACTGCAACTCTAGAAACCCCTCATTTAACCTGTTAGACCATGTTTACTTTTCCTAGATAAAGTCACAGTTTTGGTATTCAGTTCAATACTCAGGGACATTATTCAAGCCATCATGTGCCCTTTTGTAAGTGTTCCTTCCAGCCTCACAGTAAAACTTGGCTGCCATTAGTGCTTAGATAAATGATGCATGCAATATGTATCTGTGTAA
This sequence comes from Nothocercus julius, assembly GCA_013398735.1. Taxonomy (NCBI): domain Eukaryota; kingdom Metazoa; phylum Chordata; class Aves; order Tinamiformes; family Tinamidae; genus Nothocercus; species Nothocercus julius. The sequence continues at coordinate 352,967 of VZSV01000031.1, forward strand.
CCACTGAGCAGAGCAGACATTGCTGAATTTTGGCTCCCCTGATTAAAAAAAGACAAAATAAATAGTAACAGTGCTATAAGTTCTCAGTGCTACTCTGGGCCCTATGAGTTTTTATGCAGGATAATTTCTCTTTCTTTTTCTTCAATATGTCTTTGAAACAATGAACTTATTCAGAGCATATTCATATTAGGTGCTTTAAAGGATAGTAAAAACACTACAGACGGGAATTTAGGAATTGATATCTACAAAACACGTTTCTTTCTAAGAACTGGGAAATATATTTTCATGACTGCTGTGCTTCATGCCTGGCAAGCACACATTCAGACCCTGCTTGAAAACTTCCAGACTTCCAGAAAACTTCCAGTTCCAGTGGTACTGTTCATTTTTTTTTATTCACAACAGAACTTTGAGTGGGAAGTGGTTTTGCCTCACTAGAATGAGTGGCAGTCCATATGTAGGTACCCATTGCACACTGTGGTTCGAAAACAAAGATGTTATGTGGTTTTAGTGCTTCCACACACATTGGCACCTAAGAGAATATACCTCTACAAAGGATGCTCTTTGAGACAAGCATCTAGATCAGAATGTATTTGGCATCTAAACTAGAATGTATATGTCTTCATACAAAACCTTTACTGTCTGTTTTAAAGTACCAGATTAGTTTGATGATAAAAAATAGAAAAATAAATACATTTTTCTAACAGCGATGACTGAAGTTATCAGATGTTTCTGGATATACAGTAATTCTTTAACAGAAAAAAAATCACATACAGGAACATATTGGAAGAAGTAATTTGGGATATAACTCCTACTCAGTCTAAATGAGGTAAAGGAGGAGATCAACTTTTTTATTTTTTTTTTTTGTTGGCTATTGCCCTCTGTCTCAAGAATTCAAATTAAGCTAAGTAAAAGAATCTATTGACTAAGATGAAACTGAAACGTATGCCAGAATATATCATGGACTCTGCTTTTCATAAAAGACATTGATTTTCAAATGAGATCCTACTTGATAACCTGATAAAGTATATCAAACCAAATAGATTTGTATGATAATTTGACTTTTTAAAATACAATACTTTAAAAGAGGGAACAGTTTGGTCTCAGAGAAAGATTGCTCTAATCATTCATATAACCTAGGGTAGGCATCATGATGCAAACTCATTTGTACCTCAATGTCTTGCAAATGAATAATATACTCCATGCATTCTAATTTCACTGCAGATTTGAACTTTGAGGAAAAGAAATTACAGATATTCAAAAGTAAAAGCTGATAGAAGATGCATCAATTAGTACACTGGTCTCAAGTTTCATATGTTCATGTTTTTTCTGTTGCTGATAAAAATAACAGGAAAAGAGACGTTAAAAAAACCAACAGTGGGAAGGGGCAGAAGAAATACAGGCATCTTCTTGTAACAATTTCCATCCTTCTAGTTTTAACTAAACACCAGAATGAAATGCAGTGTAAAATCCATTATATGGGATCCATTTTATGTAGCAGAAATTGTACTGTCAGTTGAAAGAGCAGCTGGTGACACTGTAGTCAGTGCTCTCCAAAAGCTAATTGAGAATGAAAGGGAAAAACATCTGATATAATATATAGCTGCACAAATTTTTATTTCATCCCAGATACTCATTACACACATCTGTTCTTCATTCCCAGTGAACAACACAATTCCTCTGAGTTTTTTTCCTAAGAAACTTATCAACAGCCAAGAAGACAAAGAAGCACAACTGAGACACCTGTTGAATCTTTTCCATTCTGGATTAACAGTTGCTGTAATCATTATAAACCTCTATTGTAGGTTTAAGCATATCTTTACTGTACATTTTTTTCATTAAATGAAGTTTTTCATGACTTATGTTACTACTGTGACCACAATGTGCAATGTGTCCATAAACAAATATAGGGAAATTGCTGCAACCAACCTGTCTGCAGTATAAAAAGCAGAGTAAACAGAAATGTTGATTCAAATATCCTTTGAAAGCAGGTTTTGCACTTAAAAATCCCTTTTGGTTTATTGATTGAATTTTAAAGGTTAATTTAATTTTTGTGAATATTTTCAAGGGATTACATTCCCATGCAGTTTTTTTTTTTTTTTTAATATATTTCAGTTAGGATATTAGATGTAGCACCATGTAAGAACTTAAGAAAAAAGATTTTCACCTCTCACATTCTTAAAGGTCATAGGTATGGAGTATTAATTCATCATTAGATTGTTAACCTAGTAGACAGTTTTGAGGATTCAAAGAGTTGTACACTCTAAATAACATCCTTCTGAATGTGCCATTAATTGTATATAAATATATATATATATTGTCATTTGATATTTTAAATCAGATATTATTCTGACATGCTGCCTTGGAGTCTTATCCATATTAACTTGATGCCCCTTTTTGCATGCCAAAATGCAACTGAAAATGACTTTTTCCTCCATATGGGATCCCATTTTTTTGCACTATAATTTCCTCCATACAGGATCCCATTTTTTTGCACTACGACATTATTTTCTAGATTCATACCTCTTCACTATCAGCCAGAAATGGAATACAGAAATTTTAATGCTCCAGGTTCCAAATGCTTAGCTCTGCCTTAAGACTATCAGTAATTCGGACTAATTGCAGTAGGAAAGCCTTCCTGTGTGTAGCTGTTGGAAGCAGTACAGGTCAGAGATGCAGAGGTGCCCTATCGCTCATACTGAAAGTGATCTGGAATTGTCTCTCATCTATTTCCCCTTCACAGTTTGGCCCATACCATAATCATTTACACAGCTCTATTATCTGTGTGATTCTGTACCCCCTTGTGTCTGACACAGCTGGGTAGACCTCTTCTGCAATGTACCATTTGTTTGGGAACTATGGTGATCAGGAATGTGGAATAGAGGTTTGCAGATGTAGGATACAGGTTTAGAGCGCCCTTGGAGCATGCTTATGGAGTGTGGTCCAAACTCAGAAAGGATAATTCAATTTTACAGTTGCTGCTTAGTGCCATTGCCACTTCCCAATCATATAAGCTGTTAGTAACTGCTTTTGTTCTCTCTATAAAATGAAGTAATGCATGGAATACTGTCTTTTGGGAGAAAAAGAATCTTTAAAAGCCAAAGGAAGACTCGTGGTGATACTGCATAGCATTAGCAAGATACCTTAAATTCCTTCAGTCATGGAAAGAGGAGAACACACCCACTATTGGATATTTACCATCAGTACTGCACCATAATAATAAAAAATGCTCTGAAAAAGAGGCCCAGAGGAATAACTTTATGTCAAAAAGGGATCCTATCTCTTATTCCAAATATCAGAGACACCTCTGAGACTTAATTGTTCCTTCACAATGCACTGTGAGAGACTAGTTAATGTATTACATTTACTATTCCAATTGTGTGTTTTTATACTGCCTTACACAGAAAATCTTTGAATTTGTTTGGAGGTATAAAAATAATCAAAATTAATTAATTAATTATAGAATCTTTCAGTTGTAAATACAGATGTGAAAAGCATACAGACAATGACACTGGTGCCCTGTACGTCAAATAAAGAATTCTGTGTGTGTGTGCGCGTGATTCCTCCTTATGTGTTAAATCTTTAGAAAAGTCTAGCATCAAAATGTTTATCCTTGCAGTGATATTGCAAGATCTAAAAGAATAAAACAAACTCCTAAATTTTGCTAAGGATTTTCAGTGTTTGAATTAATTATTCTTATTTAGATGCAGAAGGATAAAGTCCTAATGGTCAAATCTCTTAAATTCTTAAGATCATAATTTTATGTCTAACCTTTTGTCACCTGTCATCAGGTGTGCTTGTTGCTTTATAATCTTGATTTTATAATCTTTCTGTTGTCTTGTGGATAATTTCTGTGTTTTCTGGGAATAATGGAAGTAAAAAGGAAACCACAAATCTGAACGTTTTACTTGTTCTGAATCACCAGTTACCTCCCACAGACCATCTGTTCTCTTCACTTTGCATGGAGCAGATGAAAGATCCTCTTCCTGTATTACTGCTTTGAGCATGGAGTTGTGAAGTCCTTGAGGAAAATTAGGCAATGGTTTTAGCAGAAACACTGAACTTAAAGAGACACATTGGCTGCATTAGAAGGTTCATAAGTCCTGTAAAAGTAACAGAACAGGCTCTGGTCATGTCAGGCCTAAATAAGGCCTGCTACATGTATTAAGGCTTTATTATGTGGCAGACAAGTCAGGGTTTCAAACTCACATACCACAGTTGCAGCCACATGAACTGCTGTTAGAATCTGTTATTGGAAGCTGGTTGAACTTGATGTTTGACCATGTTCTTGAGCCCAGGAACAAGACAAGATTCTCTTACTTATAGGACTAACCCTATTCTTCAATGGCAACTGTACAGCAAAATGTTAGCTAACAAACACTTAGGGTGGGTAATTGGTTGCCAAAAATTGCATATCTTGAAAGATATGCAAAGTGTGCCCAAAGTGTGCCCAAAGTGTGCCCAAAGTATGCATGCATGCTTCAGCTGGTGGCCAGACAGAAAACGTTAAGGCCGCTGAAATTGTTTTAATGTGTATATTTAGACAATTGTATCTTTCCCCTGTTGTCTGATCTCTACCTTTATATCCATAGAAATTGATAAAAGGTAGTCCTTTGTATATTCCCAGTCTGATATGCCATCAGCAGCATACATCCAGAGTAATCCATTTCCATCTCTGTTATATTTAGAGGGAACAGTTCTTGAGACAGATGGGAAGCCTCTTGCTCTGGCCAAGACTCTTTTGGAAAATACTATGTGACAGTAACCAGTTGGGTCATAAACATGTTGGAATTGGAATCTTTCTGGAGAAATTTTCAATGAATTAACTGAAGCCCTTGGCATCTGCTGGGCTAATGTATGCAGATTTTGCTTGAAAACAAAACAACAGTGTAGCTGACCGGAAACATGGCTAATATTCTTTTCAGAAGCAGCTTGATCCTATCCCCCGATCATACTAGGAAACATATCAAACAGAGGCTGATTTAAGTGTGAGGTCTTTCTAGGCATCTTTGTTTGGATTTCTAAACTGAATGTCAGAGTATTGGGATCAGAAAGTATTTTGCTTCCCAATGACTGTTGCAATTGCATTATTCCTCAATTGTAATGGGGCTGCATCTCTGTGACAAAGTCTGTGACAAAGTCACAGAGATGTCTATTATTTCTAAACTTCCAGGAGCAAAGCATTACATTTCTTTATATTCTTTTTTTTTTTCCACCTAAATTTAATAAAGCCTAATTTTTTTTTTATCTAATTTAGATACTACAAAGTACTTTCTGAAAAAAATTCTGTAGAAGCCACACATCAGGATGGCTCAACTGAAAATTCCTTCTCTGTCTTACCAAGCTTAATATAGGATGGTATGATCTTAAAATCTCTAAAATTTTAAGTCTTTGAGTTCATCTGTGCTTCAGGGTTCAGGCAGATGCAGGCATCAATCAGAGGCTCCATATGCTTCCACGATGCAGATCCCCTTTAAGGAAGTAGGAAAGACAAAACTTTGCTCTCCTCACCAGACAAACTCTTGCAAGAACTGTGCTCTATCTTTTAGATGGCGATCTTTCAGCTGTCTAGCAAGAAATTAAAATTTTTAGGATCTCCTAAAGCCTATGGGCTGAAGAGACTTGGATGCTGGTATGAGCTTTGTTTTTTTTTCAGAAAGGTCACCTACAGCAGGATGAGGACCTTAACACAATATTATCATATTTCTGGAATAGAAAATGCCCATCCAGGTTTTTATAAATTGGTATATTGTTGGACTTAAGCAAAGAGAAACAGATTTCTGTAGTGAACGCATTATTAGAACACTTGAACAATACAAATTTGCTAGTTCTTGAAAATTAGGTGTACTACTGTGAATGTGTAATTAGGTATAATTGTGCCGCAAATTAATGAACTGAAGAACTTATAAGTAATGAGGAAAACATATGCTTTAAATGAATTACAGTAAAATAGACAGATGGTAAAATGTACTATGCAATACTTAATCATTTGCAAACTTAAAAAAAGACGATTACAAATATTTTATTCCTATAGAATGCTCTTTTATTTACCTAGTAGGTGTGATTTCAGAATAGCTATTTTGTTCTTTGCAGACATGGCAGCTGAAAGTAATTTATCTTCTGTAATCTTCTCTATCTCCATGTGGCATGCATGAAAAATAAAGGGTGTTTCTTTCAAATGCTACATTGTATATATATATTTCTATGTGTGTGGACATACATGCACATGTAATTGCTTTGATTTCAATATTGTGTCTCCTCTAGCCCCTACAGAGGCACTCCAAATTCTAACTAGCTAGATAATATCTACATTACTCTGACATTATTGCTACACATCTATTTCTATTTTGTTTGGTGAAGATTGCTCATATGTGCTGCATACTAATTCAGGAAGTGTTTGCCCTTGCTGTTGAACACGTAATCTATTTCAAGCCTTTTTCTTTCATTGTAAATGCAAAAATTTTTCTGTTTTCTGCTAGATAAGAAAGCATTTATTCTTTGTATACATTTCTTTTTCTTCTTTCTTTTTCTGACGCATTGTTTCAAGTAGGTAGGTAGAGTGACGATGCCCTGATATAAAATTTCTTGGAAAACTAACATTTTACCTTTCGCAATGTACTGTTTATTAATATGAAATCAAATATAAATAGCTCACAATGCTGACATACAAAGAAATGCATAGCAGCCAAAGTCAATGCAAATAGATACGGGTTGTCATGCTGATCCAAGAATTCCCTTTTCAATTGACTAAGCAGTACCAATACTGTATACTGTCATCACTCTCAACTAATACCAAGTTGACAATCTGAGAAGTGAAGAATAATCATGACACATAAGGAAAATGCATGTACATCCAGACACACATATTCATGCCTATATGTAAGTACAGCAGGAGATTTTTTTTCCTACTTCCTGTGTATCTTTCCACTGAAGGACCCTTTACTACCTTTCTCAAAGCAGAGACTGATATATTTATTAGCTAGATCTCTACATCTCCTTTCCAAGAATTAAATCAATCAATCAGCTGCATGCAGTTGTTCACTAGAGCCATGATTGCCGTTATTCCTGGACACACACTTCAGAATAAACGAGGGAAAAAAAATCATTTTAAACAACTACCTTCCTGTGTTAACTGGAATGACCTTAGAGGCTTGACCTATGATCTTTAAACAGAAATTCATTAATTTCTTGTAGGCTTTATAGCAAGTTCTCAAACCTATACTTTGCAGAAGCACACTGTTTCTCTACTGTGCAGTTTGCCTTCCTTTGCCTTTTTTTTTTTTTTTTTTTTTTTTTAGCAAACTAGAATTTTCATAAGCTTAAATGTATAATAAAAGAACTAGCTAAGCTCTTCCTGGAAGCAGTTCTCCAGAGAAGGACCTGGGAATCCTGGTGGACAAGTTCACCATGAGCCAGCGAGAAGGCCAATTGTTTCTTGGGGTGAATTAGGAAGAGCATTGCTAGCAGATGAAGAGAGATGATCTCCCCCTCTACTCATCCCTAGTGAGGTCACATCTGGAGTACTGTTCCCATTTCTGGCCATCCAAACACAAGACAGACATAACAATACTGAAGAGAGTCCAGTGTAGGGCTGCAAAGATGATTAGGGGACAAGGGAAGAATGATTGTGGATATTATCAACATATACAAATATCCTAAGGGAGAGTGTAAAGATGATGGTGCCAGACTGTTTTCAGTGGGGCCCAGAACATGACAAGACGCAACAGACACAAACTGAAACACAGCAAGTTCCATCTGAATATAAGGAAAAAATTATTTACTGTGAGGGTGACAGAGCATTGGAACAGGTTACCTAGAGAGTTTTTGGAGTTTTCTTCTCTGGAGATATTCCAAACACACCTGAACAAGGTCCTGGCCAGTGTGGACTAAGTGACCCTGTATCAGGAGGTGGTTTGGAGTAGATGATCTCCAGGAGCCCCTTCGCACCTCAGCTATTCTCTGATTCCCTGTAGCTTATTAAAAGGAAGGAAGATCATAAATGCAGTGGACATGTATATATTGCTTGTTTTGTGCAGCAAAAACCATTTAAATCTGAGCTGTTTGCCCTCCAAATCCCCATCAGCTCATCAGAATAACTTATTAAGTATGGAAGTGGATATTAGGTAGAATAGTCTGGTATTGTGTGTGCAATTGTGAATGGAGCCATAGAGTTTCACCTGTCAATTAATTTGTAAATTGACATTTATCTCATTCTTCTCATGGGATAGGAATTTTGGTCCATTTTGTCTGTTTCCCTTGATCTGGATGAGGGATGTTTGCTTGAAAAAAGCTTTTTTTAAAAAACGTTTAGAATTTTTTTACAATATGGCTGCATACGGTTATCTACTAGATAAAGGAACTATCTCCAAGTATTAGATATTCTCATCACTAAGTAATTATCAAAAGGAAAATGTAGATGACATGCTTCTGTTTTTCAGGTTTGTGCACAAGTTAGGAAAATATAAAATTACTTTAATTGGATATCACAGCCATTCATGTTATCTCTTAATAAAAACAACTGGCAAATGCATAATTTAAAACATTTAAATAAAATGTGAAGGGAATAATCATAAAGTAAAAGTTACATGGATAGGGTCATGTTTCTGGATGGATATTTTAGAAGGGTCATGTTTCTGGATGGATATTTTAGAAAGAGGGACTCTTTCTGATTCAAGATGAAGACAAATGCTCTCAAATTGGCATCTCTGGGCAGATAAGGGCTCATCAGAACATAAGGAAAATTCACAGAGGCATTGGGCAGACATTGCTATTTTCCACAGGAAAATTTTCCCTTAAACCTTCCACTGGTGCCAACACTGAAGTACGGCAGACTTTGATAAACTTTCCTAAACTACCTGAAGTTCTGTCTCTCTGTCATTACAGTGGGTAAGTCAAGTGGGTGAGATCTTGAAGACATTTGAAATTCAAGAATGAAAGGTATAGGCTTGATGGAGCAACTGTTTCTTTGAACAATTAGGTTCTGATAGTACTACTCTAACACTTGCTATCCTTGAAAGCAGAACTATTACATTGATGAACTGCTACCCTGAGGTGTGCAATTCATAAACTTTCTCAACATATGTGAATAGAGTTTGTCTCTATTACAGAGTTCTGCCAAAAGGTCACTGTGAAAGATAATTATTCTTCAATTTTGCATGTGTGCCTAACAGTATGGCAAAAGTATTTGCCATTTACATATCATAAATGATTCTTTTTTTTCAGTATTTCTTTAAAAGACAGGCAAAAAGAGAAAGCAACTCTCTTCTGGAAGAACGTCCTAAAACGTAATTCTGAGATATAGAAAGGTAATATATTTATATAGAGACATATAGCATCTCAAGTTTTTGAATTCTGGACTGCAAGAATATCAAAGAATATCTGGACTTGCATATCAAACACAGCAAGTCTTTAATTCTTCTTATACAGAAAACAAAATAAGAAAGCATTATGCCTGTGAATCACACAAGGGTTCTTCAAATAGGCAAGAAATACCAATATTTCAAAAGTGCAATGATGTTGAATGTTCTTTCATAATATGTTCCTTATTTAATCTGTTTTTAGTTCCATTACTGCCCTTAGATATTGAAATCAAAGTAAAACATATAGGAAATATTTTGCATTTTTTTGCTACCATTTACTAACTGGGTAATATAATAATAGTGAAATATATAGGGTTTCATCATAGCTTCTGAAAGAATCTTCCCAGTTTTATATACATTTTTCATTATTGCAGTAAGGTAAAAACATTTAAACCCTAGTCTAGGAAAGCAAAGAACTTCAAAGCAGGCAAAGGGTTAAATTCTTTTCATTGAAAGTTTAGACTTTTCATCAGTTTGGAGACCTGTGGCCCAGTAATGAATGCAGCATAATACTCATAATTCCTTTGGGGCAATATTGGTCTGTTTTAGTACAACTTGCTAAAGAGATGAGAGGAGGATTTTGCTACAAAACTGAGAGAATGATGTGCCTGTCACTTATTCAGTTAACTAGACTGTTAAGCACTTTGAGTGTTCTACTATTGGATGACTAGCAAAAGGACTATCACCTCCAATCTAGCTAACCAACAACTTGTACCAAAAGTCAGAAAAGATTTATTTCAGAAGAGGCCTGAAATTGTCAGAATATAAGATTTTTCCTTTTGTGAGTCAGCCTGGTTTCAAAATATTTAAAATACTTTTCTAAATTGTTAAAGTGCTCCATACTGTCAATGTAATTAATATCCATTGGGGAGAGAAATTATTTGGAAGATGTCACAAGCTATATGACTTTTGGGTTTTTTGTTGTTGTTTTCCTACATCAATGACATATCTGTATTCCCATTATATGTGTGAATGCTTGTGTGTGTTTATATGTACTACATACAAACCGATGTTTTGATTGTTCATGTACTTCTTAGTCTCTAATAATACAGACACATTCAATTAATTTAGAGGAATGAATCCATGTAGCAGACTGAGAGACAAGTAGAAGCAAAGACTTCTGCAATTCATGTAATTTTAATGAAAATAAATTGGAAATTTATATAAAGTTGCTCAGTTCACTCAGGTAGCACTGATGTAGTGCAGTAATGAAAAATTCCAGCAAAAAAGAAGCAAACTAATTATTGCATTAACAGCCCTAGTCTTCCTCTACTGTCAATGGCAAGGACAGGCTTGTCCTCAGAGCAATTCAGTATAGAGGAACTTAAGTAGCAGTGTAGTTGCACTACACTGGCTAGCAATAGAGCCAGGGGCAACTACAATATGTAGTACCCTGCAAGTGTTTCAGATTCAGTTGTCTCTGGTTAATCAGAATAGATTCAGGCTCAGTATTTGAAGGCTTAGAAAACTATCTTATTTAAAAAAAAAAAAAAAAAAAAAAAAAAAAAAGTAATTTTGATCATCTAATAGTAATGTTGTTCTAGATTAGAAAGTAGTAATATTGCTGATTATAGCATTCATAGTAAATTGACAAAGATCAAAGAAAAGAGGAGATTCAGGCTGCATTTATAAAACAGCCTTGACAAAATCTAGCAGAAAAAAAGAAATAATTAGACCTAATTAGATGATCTCTAACTGTAGAAATTATCTTGAAAGCTATTATTGAATTAATTGAAGTGAATATTTTTATCAACTACATGTTAAACTGAGCTCTGCCAAAAATGGGAAATTTCTCTATTGTCCCAAAATACAAAGAAATTCTTGGTTTCTGTTGCACAATAGCTGGAAAAGTATGTCACAGAGTCAGTGAAGTAGTGGTGAAACATGAAAAAAGGATGCTTAAAATATTCTTCCTCAGTCAGATGTTGGACATTACAGGAGTAACGTAGATAATCATATTGACTTCTTTTGCTTGCACGAATCCATCAAATTGTCTGCCTATCACACTATTACACTTTTTTTTTTCCTTTAGGCCCTAATGGAAATCCATCTAGGTATTTTATTTATTATACTAGTATCTACATATGTCACTGCCATATTAAAACAAGTTGCTTTAGCCTTTCTGAGTTAGTTTCACCATCCATCTTCTTGTTCTGTAGAATCACACTGAAGAAGGACTTTTGGTCCTGTGGATGGTAAAAGGTATTTAAGGTTGCATCCCAAACTGAACTATTGTCATGGACACACTACATTTTTCCCTAGGGTTGCAGATGGTGATATAAGTTTGGACCAGGCATCTGCTTCAGCATTTTGTTAAACTGTTTTATAGAAATATAAAGAGAGATTCTTGCTATTTGACTGCTTTGTGGTGGTATACAGTGTTGCAGTTTGAAAGCCGTGGTGGTGGTGGGGGAAGGAGATATCAAATACTGTGTTAGCTATACACCCGACTCTGGCAGTATCAGATTCATGAACAGTCTGCCCACTGTAGGTCCGATCGCCCCCTCAAACAAGTAGTCGAGTTCACAAACAGCATGATTTATTCAAATGCAACATTTACACAGCAGGTTTCGGATGTCACTACAGGAAATTCTCTACTACAGCGTGGGGTTTTAGCCAGCTCTGATGTGCGAATGAGCGATCATCACTCACCAAAGAAGGTGGGAGAGGGCTCTCCGTCTCGAGTCTCCTCAGGCAGCGTCCCAACCCCAGGGGAAGAAAGGGCGATCAGTCCGTCAACTGACCCCAGAGTTACGATGGATTCTTCCTTCCTCATCCTTTTCCTCCTTAGTTCACCTTTTATACTTTTCTTTACATTCAGGTGGAGCTTGAGTGACTATAGTCATACTTAATATTGTTATTGATTGGTGAAAAAGTTTCTCGCTTTCATTCAAAGGTTCAGTCAATCGAAAAACTAGAGCGCACGCTCAGTGAGGAGTGGTCTTACCTCGGGGGCGGGTAACTCTTGGGATGGAGGTGTGTTTTGATATTATAATGATCTTATAATGAGCAAAGTTCATCCGAAAGGAGTGATTTGCCACCCTTGCTGGCTCAGCACCGGACATGTTACCGTGTATCTCCCATGGACAGCTACTGTGCGGCTGATCAGCCGCCCAGCACAGGTTGTGCAGCAGAGTTTGGCCGCGGTGCCTTCGCTCCGCTCCACCCTCTGTTACTCCTCTCTGCAGCTGTGGGGAGGGCAGGTTGTGCTGCCTCGGGAACCGTGGAGGAGCAGAGGGCCTACCAACCATCCTGGAAGTGGCAACTGTGTGTCACGTCAAGCAAACTCCTGGAATGCCAAAACTGCTGTTAGGCTCTAGTTTTTCTCTAAGTTTCCCCTTTTCAAGCAATTCTTCCACACATAGCTCTAGCTTGTTTGCCAGTGATGAGTGCAGGATTTTCTCCATTGCAGAGAAGATCCTTGATATTTCAAGTATACCAATATTACGTACTTTGCTGTTGTCCATCTCTGTTCTCTCACCCCCATTTAAGCTAGTGACACACTGTCAGTCCTATACTAAGATACATGCTCAGAACGAAACAGCTCTTTCTCAAAATAAAATTGGAATGAAACTAAAAATTAGAGAAAAAAAATTACATCCTGATACCTCATTCGCACTCTTCTTTTTTTCCCTACTCTTTCCTTCTTTTATGAATGAATTCTGTTACTGAAAGAAGTCTAACCTTAAATTTTCTGGGTGGTCTTTAAAAGGAAACTGCAAATATGGGGAAAAATTCCTTCTTCCTATAAAGATTCTATTGCCAGAAGGCTCACCTGAACTCATCAGAAACTCTGATTACCTTTTGAGATATGTATAATCTCCACTAGCCTAGTTTTAAGATTGCTAAAGTCTTTCACAAGCCTGTCATGTATAGTTCATAAATTGATTGATTAACCTATGCTATCTGGATCAGGACCCGGGTCAATAGCACATAAGGGGTGATAATCATCTGTCAAGAAGAAAAAAGGATTTTTGCTCAGATGCTTTTTTTTGGCTTATTTCCTTATTTCTTTTTTTGTCTTTTATTTAATTCCATCACATTTCATGAGATATTCACTGTTCACTTGGACACAGGGCAAATAGAGGTATCTTTGAGTGACTTGTATTCCTACGGCAACACACAGCTACACTGCTTTTGTCTAAACAATCTAATTTTTCAGAACTCACATTTCCTAGCTAAAGGATGCAAAAGATACAGATGTAAAAGTTGTTTGAAAGTTACTGGGACATACATTTTTTTTTCCTTGCTATAAAGTAAGTAAGATTAAATGCAACTCTTGCAGATATCTGCAATTTGGTGCAAATAGTAATACAGGAACCATTACCTCTAAATCAAATCTTTATGAGTGAGTTTCAGGAAATCAAAATGGGACAAGGATTAAATCTATTTGGAGGAAGTCTAAACTAATATAATCTGTGTGGCCACTACCATGGAAAAAATGTGTAAATATGCCAATTTTTATTGCTAGCAATCTTGCTTAGAATTGTTTGGTTCATTTCACTACATCTGTGATGCAGTGTGTACACTATAGCTAATGCATTACTTTTCATTTCATACTTGAATTTTTGCTTGTCTATGGTAATAGATGCTAACAGAAGCAAGGTCATGCTTCTTGTTCTTTTTCTGCAGCATAAAACAAAGGATCAGTTTTGGGGAAAGCAATGCAACTTTCAGTCTCAGGATAGCCCTGAAGGGGGAACACTGTGGATGTTCACATATATCAGTATGGTAGTTTATCACAATGCTTCTGGATTTGTCTTTTATTTAGTGGGGATTATATTTCCTAGTTAGAAAACATGAACTCCCACTCCTTTATCTTTGGAAAGTAAAACATACCACAGCAATGGAGTCTCTCTGACTGCATTACCAATGAGGATAAATGTGGCATAATACTATATTCTTTAGTGTGAATTAGAAGCCTTCAGTGTTTATGAGTCTGTCTGAAGTACCAGAGTTCACCAACGTTTCTATTCTGTGGTGCAAATAAGTAAAAATCGATTTTGCTTAGCAGCATTTTCACTTAAAACATGAAAGCAGGAAAATTAGCAAACTGTTGTTCGACTGAATTGTCAAATGCTGACAAAAATTCAATACTTAAGTGTCCTGGGATGTTAGCTCTAACATTTTGTGTCTTTAGGTCTCAAAATATTTTAGAAAGAATAGTGCTGTGATCTAATGGTACAAAAACTGTACATAATTACAAAACAACTCTTAAGTGTAATTCTTAAACTGTAGTAATCGATCCTACAGTGAGATTTATTCTGTAATCATGGAAAGCAATGGCATTTACAACTAGAATAAATTAAAGTAAATGAAGAGGAAAATTGTATTCTGTGTAACATTTAGTTCATTATAGGCTTAGACAACTATGCCAATCCATGTTCATCAATATAAGTTATGAGGCTCACAGACATAATTAAATAAAAATGTTATCACCAAGAAACAGTTCATGTTTCACAAGCATAGAAATTGTTACATTATAAGAGATTTGCTTTTCTTAAGGGTTTATTGAAAATGCTCAAGAATATGAATAGTAGACAATAATATATATATATATATATTTCAGTAGTCATGATATATGCCTTTACTGCATCATCTGCTGCTGGGTCTTTCTCTGGACAGTGTTGATGATTCATAAGTGCCCTCATAGGTCCTTATTTTATTCAGTTAGGGTCTCACTAGATTATATTAAACTGTGTTAGACATCACTGACATTTCTGAAGGAGTTGCAACATAAGATCTATAAGAACCTAAAAAAGAATTCTGAAATTTGCATGGTGAATACAACCAAGAAAGTTTGTAAGTTGTGGGGCAAAATTACATCGGGCTGTCACCATGCCTGGCAGCAGTATCGTCCCAGTATCTTGGGAATGCTATGCAGGCTCATAAATCTTTTTCTGGAACATCATAAATGTTCCATTGAATTTTTCATTGACTGCAAGTTTCAGGTACAAAGATAAAACTATTAATAGCTCTTCAATGTCTATGTATATATCAAGTGGGATGAGGCTCAAATAACAGTCACAACTTAAGATAAATATTTTCCTGAATATAAGAAACAGGGTCAAATTCTTTTCTAATAATTGTAGTTAGTATTGGATATATGAAGCATAGTCTTAAGTACTGACAAGATAGGTCCTGACAAGACAGGTGAGAAAAAAAAAAAAAGTTTAGTTTGGTACTGTGAGCATTTTTATATGGAATTGAACCTATATATATATATACGTGTATATACATATTATATATATATATATATGTGTATGGTGTTGGTATACAAATATGTGTGTGTGTGTGTGTGTGTCTCCTATATCAACATCATTTCAACAGAAAGGAGTAGGGATGCCAGCAGACAACTGTCCTCTTTCCCAATCCTTAAAATAACGCCTAGGATAATGGTGAGTGCATGACTGTGGGAGAGATGGGCTCTGGAACTCCTCAGATAGAGGAATTGAGCTCCAGCCTTATCCATCCTCAGAGATACCCATAAACACTGCGCTGCTGAATAAAGGGAAAACAACTTGTATGGCTCTTGGGTGTCTCTAATGGCTTCTTTCATTTGGATGCTTTTGGAAGTATCCAGCACAATATTTTTGTTTCAGATCAAATGACATACTTTGCATTGAACTAAAATGTCATTCTTTTACAGTTATTTACTTTGACAAAAACAAAGCACATTAAAATTAAATTTTAGTTGATTTTAATATAGTTTCCTCCTCTAGTTTTTCATTGTTTGGTTGATGATTTACAGCAAGAAGAATAGTTATTGCTCATATGCTAGAGATGACATGAATGGCATCTACCTATTTGCTTTATAGGAGAGAGGTAAATCTATAGGAGGGCAGTATAGTTCAAAAGACTTTATCAGTTTGTTCATGCTGATGATAAAAAACAAAGCCTCTTGTTACGCAGGCAGGTCATCCTATATAAGTAACAAAGAAAATACTGGATAACACCACAGAGTCATGCCAACTATTTTACAGAAAAACTGTTTCAGAATTGCTTGAGGGAATTGTACTCATGAGACTTTAGTCTCAAACACACTAGAGAAGGTTATAAAGATTTTCTGAGGTATTTATGTATTTTCTTTCCAAAATTCAATGAAAGTTAGCATTTTTTAATGTAAATCATGTCAGTTATGTGAAGAATATAGGGCAACAAGATCTTGGCACTAAAATCTTAATTGGATCTTAAAAAGTTAGACACTGAATGGATAATGATATATATTTGTATTGGGATAAAAATATATGGAGAAATCTTCATGCTTCAGGACAGCTACCAACAAAAATAATTATGAATAAGCTTTTTCTTTCAGCAGATTAATAATACTAATGAAACTGACATAACTAAGGCTTGAAGTCAGTGAAATAGAAACCTTCCCAGATCAGCTGCAAAAGAGTCATTATCAGAATACAAAAAAGGAAGATTTTATCAAACACAATATCTAGAGAAAAATCATACTATTAAGAGAAAATAACTGACAAAATGAAACCACGCACGATGACAGAGTTAATGGATGCAAACAAGATGGACAAAATCAACTTGGGGCCTCAGGTAACCTGTGTAGACCAGATATTTATATCCAAGCAGATCATAGAAGCACCATCAGTTTCACTAATTTTCTCAACACATGTGTCAGTCTGCTTAAGTGTACAGTGTTGGTCCACACTATGCAACAACCCCTTAACTGAATGCCTGACATTATTCATTTAGGGGTACTTCATCTTACATGATGCTCAGGAGACCCCTACCACACTTCATGTGGTACTGGAAGGTAAAATTTCCAGGCTGAGATTCTTTCTAAGTTGGGGTTCATGCATTCTGGTTCTTGTCCCATGAAAATGCAGAAGTAGAGTTCATGATTAGGTTAAATTAATAATGTTGGAGATAATTTTTAAGTTTTTTTTTTTTTTTCTCCCATTTTCTGTTTGTTTATTTTTGCCTTTATCAACTTAATCAATTCAGGATAAATGACATAGATATAGCTTATTCCTTATGGCAGAGGATGCAACCAATAAAAGAGTGAACCTTCTTTCTTGTGGAAATTGTTTGATATAGATTTCAGATTAGTATAGTTTCTTCTGGATTCTACTTGGTGGCACCTGACAAATAATTAATAATAATAATGATATGAATCATTATTGTAGCACAATTTTTAAACTAATCTATATTAGACAAGGTAACGTGTATTCTAAGCAAAGATTTGTGTTTAACCGCTTTCAAACTTGGTTTCAAATCAGGGATACACAATGAACAGATCTGACAGAATACTCACTCTTTTTCTATGAAATATGTATCATAGACCAAAGAAGTTCAGATAACTCATGATGAGTTTATCTGTCTAGGAATTTTAATCATTACACTTTGTTTCAAAAATATTTTTGTCTGATATTTCCTTCATTTTCTCTATTGTTACAAATTTAAGCAGAATAATTAAAACCCAGGGGACATAGCTGAACTTTGATTAACTGGAGTTTGCTACATCACATTTAATGTTAGAACTGAAAAAGGCAGCTATTTATGTTTATGATTCGCATTTTCATTTTTAGGACTGCAGGTAGAATAGCACAATGATAACTAATCACTGCTGATTTTCATTCCAGATTTTGAGCTATGCTAGACAGTCTTTATCAATAAGCTACCTCACTTAGAGATACAGGAATTTCTGCACTATATAGAATAAGAGCAAGGGACCAAAGACGTAAGACTCATAGATGAAGTTCTTCATTCATAAATGTAGTTGGTGAATGAAACACCCCAGAGCATCATCACCAAAAGCAGCAGCTTGGATCTATATTCCTAGGTAGTAAATTTGATAAGATATTCTTTAAGAACAAAATTAGAAAGAGAAGGGTTGTTATTTCAACTCTACAGGGGAAAGAAAAAAATATTTCTTTAGAACTGTTTAAGATGTTGGTGTTGTACATCTACAAAGCCAAATTAAGGATCACTACTAAACATAAAGAACATCAGCTAAAATTTCTTCTTGACTGGAAGTCATGTGATATTTTCTAAAGTCAAAAGCAAATAGAAAAAAGTGTGTTAATTGTATACAATATAAACAGTAATAAACGCCTCTTAAATAGATCTACCTTTCAATTACAAAGGCCTCTCCTGTTTGCAGCCATGAAAATGAATCCTGCCACAGATTTCTGAGGATGTGACAGCTAGTGGACAGTCCTGGCACATGGGAGATTCCCTTTAGAAGTGTCTTAATTTGGTGAACCCTTAGATTTGCAATTTGACTTTAACTGCCACATGCTGTGTTTACACTAAAAATAGCAGCATTAATATCTTACTTCTAATTGCTGTTGGGTTTATAGCTTTATATTACAAAAAGTGGGAGGTTCAATAGGTATTATGTATAAAGGTATTAAAAAATTAGTAATTGATGCTTGAAGATAAAAATATAGTATTGAACTTCATGTTGTGATTGGGAAGATAAAACTTATCAAATAACAATAACACCACAAGCTATGTTTAGTCTTCATTCTTCTATGCAAACTAGCAATCTAAGCACACTTTTACATTTAATTTTAATCATTTAAGACATTTATAACTTATTAAGTAGTGCCATTCACAATATAAATTGGACAATATAAATTTCCTTTTATTGAAAAATAAGATCTTTTTCTAGAAAGTCATAAAAATAATATAGATCTAAATCTAAAAGGGCTGAAGGTCCAATTGCACTTGAAATTTTTACTTCATATATTAATTATACTAATTAAAATATGTATAAAATTCTGTTAAAATACCAATAGTAGTAAAAAATTAATAAGATTTTGATTGAATATAGTTTAAAAATGCAAAGGATGGATTTAGGCATCATTCGGTCTATCAAATTATTTGTTTAAAGCTGTATTTAGGTGCCCCTGAAAATACCTGAAATACCCTTAAAAATTGAATTATTTCAAGTATTGTTAGTTCATTTTTTTGAAAAAGTGACTATGAACACATTTTTTTCCTATAAGATCAAGCCAGATTATTAAAAATTGAATCTCTTATATTGACCTACTATTAGTATAGTTTAAGCATGCTTTAAATCTATTTATTTTATACCAAATCAAATAGACTCAAAGTGCACAACAGTAAAGTTCGGGAACTGAGAGAAATAAAGATGTACAGCAAACTTTTTCATCATAGTTCCATTTTTACTCACAGCTTTCTATGTTGGAGCCTTACTACCACACTCAAGAAAACAAAGTAACTTGTTGAAGACCCTAAGGCTGTGATATGTACACACAATACAGGGTGACTGTGAACATTTAATCTAACTTCCTGCATTAAATGGGCTAAAAAAATCCAACCTATCAAGCCCATAATTTCTATTTGAAACATTTTTTTTTTCCAAGAAAACTCCCTAATCTTAATACTTCAAGTGATGCAAATCCACTGTGCCTATCTTTCAGTAGCCCCAGTGAGTCATTAAGCTTAAAAGAACCATTGCCCTTTCCATCCATCTCTCCCTCTTCCTTCTCTTCTCCCTCTCCTTCGCTCCTGTTTTTCACAGCATGGAACCAAAGCCTTTTCCTAACAGTAAATGCCATATTAGATATTCACATTCACAGCACAGAAAACATGATCAGGTCTTCTTTTCCATTTGTTTTATGTAATATTGTAGCTTACAGTGGTGGTTGCTTTCAGTATCTGGAAGAAAGAATTTTATCTTTGAATAAACCTCATGAAATATTCCTTAAAAACAAAGTGTAACTTCTAACTTAGCAAATTTCAATCTGTTACATATTCTGATAGAGGAGACTATAAAATCATTGCATTTCTAACTTTCTGTTTTTGTGACCGAGTCATGAATTTTCCTCTACTAATAGCAGTTTTTAATATTTTTTGTAACAGTGATATTGCAGTGAGATTTCAGTTACTAACTCTGCCCACTTCTTTTTTCTATAGATTGTAATAAGTTCTGGCTGACCTTCACTTTCTCTGAGCAGAAATGCCTTTTTTTTCCCCCCCACCTCTCTCATACCTGTATTTTGAAACCTGTTGTTGTATAGTATTCAGTGGTCTATTTATTAATGAAATTTAACACGTGTGGATGCATATTTAAAATTTTCCATTTTAGGCAGTGATCAGATTCATTTCATTGATTTCATTCTTTTTAAGAAACTGTCATAGTTAAAGATAATCTAGTGGATCTTGTCTACTAGTCTACCAATTCTTATGTCAGTTCATACAGCATACTTTACTTTGATAATGACTGCTCAAATCCCTTCAAAAATGTTAATTCAAGAGGACTCCAGTGGAACTAGCCCAACATAAGCGATGTATTATTTTAATAGGATGATATTAAGATTACAATTTTTTAGGATTAATTCTTCAGTAGATTTAATACTGAAATTCTATGGCTTGCTTGTAAAAAAAATAATATCTGAAAATTCTTCAGCTCATTCTGTACAACTGGCCTTAAAACTCCCCAGGTAAATTAGATGCCACTTAAAAGAATACAATATGCCTCATTTAAGACTTCCGTGTACTAACCTAATAAGAAAATGTATTCTGAAGTATGAGGTGAAATATCATCCAGGGAAGGAGACTCCCATGCTACTGCTGTTTTGCACTATCTCCTTATAATTTACTGTCTGGAAATGAGGCAATGCTGGAGCTCTGACTCAAGATAAATCCTATGATCATGGATATGATAAACCAAGCCATGAAAAGCACCCTCATTAGCGTATTAGTGAAGCCCTTGTTACTCTGCCCTTTACTCTGTGAACTATCTTTGAGCATTATCTTTTCTTGTCTGCTGTATCTAAAACTGTATTCCCTCACACATAATTTTTTTATATCTCAGTCTCCTATCCAGACTTGCCACATTTCTTTATTGATCAACTTATTTTCATTTTTAATACTCACAAAATATTTGTGGAGGAGAGAATGATTACTGCTGGGGGAATTGCATGAGTCAGTAAAGAACAGAGAAACCTTAGCAAGCTTCAGGAAGCAGGAAGCGTGCATAACACTGCCCTATAGATACATTACTGTGGCAGATTTAGCTCTCACCAAACTAACCAGCCTGGCTAGGAAGGGAGCTCTACTAGACAATCAAACCAGCTTGTAATGTGGCTGAGATGTTTTTGAATTTGAAGCCTCTTTGGCCAAAGTCATACCTGTAAGGCCATGGAGGTCCTAAATGTTATGGCAAAGTTAACTTTCCTGTTCCTGCCTTGTCACAATAACCGCCTCCCTCCACCACCAAACTCTGCAAAATCTAGCAGTTGGCTTACATCTAATAGTGGTAATCTTCCATTTCAAGCTACAAACTTCCCATTTCTTTCATAGCAGTCCATACCAACAATGCATCATGATATGCATTTCCCTACGGTTGTATGAAAAGCCTGAACCCTTTTAAATTCTTCCCAAGAATCTAACTCTGGTATTTCCTGCAGGAAAAAAAGAATGCTCAGGTATTCTGCATAATTATTTTACTAAAATTATCACACTGAATAATTGCATTTCTTTTTTCTTTGAGAAGACAAGTTATAACAGATGTCTTGAAAGAATAGAAGCTGGAGGTTTGCTGAACAAGACCAGAGTGACTAGATTTCAGAAGAAACAGACAGTGAAGCATCTGGACAACAGTTACCTTCTCTTACTGAGAGAAGAAAATGTTTCCAGAAGACTCTAGGAGGACTTTGTAACTCAATTACATTTACAGCTGTGCAAAATGGGGAAGTTCCAGTACATATAGCTTTCTATTATTTTATCTTACCTCTCTTAATATTTCTTGTCTTGCTCAGATTTTCCTTTCAAGGTAAAAGAAACCTCAAAAGACTTTTGATATACTATATTTGATAACTAATGTAGATAAATTAGCTGAAGTGTTGAAAAAATTACTCTGAGATTCAATGCGATTCTGAATTCATTGTAGAAATATAAGAGCAAGATCACTGAAGGATCTGTCACCTTGGTAATCTGCACCTTCACTGTAGCTGACCTTATCTGTCCCAAGCCTCCATAATCAGGTGAAGCTTACTTGTTTTGGGTTCCACAAGTGAAATTTGTTACATTTCTAATTAAATTTATTTTGTGTCTAAGTACCAGGTGATTAATTCAACAGTGGTGTACTTGTAACCTTATTAAAAATAGTATCTGCAGTAGCTTCTTTTTAAAGATAAATAAATATGCTGTTTAAAGTGTTTCAATATATTAGAAAACAAGAAGTTCTTATCTGAAGGCTTATGGTAAATTGCTTACAATTTCTTAAAAAATGCTTCTCTGGAATAAGAAAGTATTCAAAAGCTTTTATGAAAAGAACTTTCTGGTCTGGGATTCTGATGTCAAATAATATGGTTTAATCAATTTAAATAAGCTTTTTAGAAACAATTGCATCCAGGTTGACATCTTATAAGCTGAGTTCCATTCCAGTTGGAATAAATTGTACTGAGTCATAAACTCTTAAAAAACAAGGATTATAATAGAACTGTGCTAGCAGGCATAGCTATAATTACCCCTTAAATAATTACAATGACAAAGTCAAATAATGGGTTTGACACAATTCTCCAGCTAAAAAAGGGAAACCCGGCTTCTCTGTGCCTAGTGATGATGAGCAAATTAAACACTGAAAAAGGAATGAATGTCATTTATTTCAGAACACAGATGGGCCAGCATCTTGCTGGCTACCTTTGTACCTCCTTGCAGCTGCTGTGATATGCCTGCTCACCATAGGACAAAATGAAACATGCATTTTACAGAGCATAAGTACTCTTATCATTTATTAAGATTTGTGTTTCACAGTTGCTGTTCCTTTTCTTGCTATTATATGTATTACATTTGTTATTCGTTGAGATGACCAGCATCAGGGATCCCACCAGAAATTAATATGTGAGAGAGCTCCTGTTTCTTTTAGATTATCAATAAAGATGTAGAAAAGCAATATGGATGTCAATCTGGTGAAGAAAAGATATCAGATAAAGGCAAGAAATTATTTTTAATAGGAAACTGATCTTGTTTATTGTAGGAAAGCAATCTTCTATCCAATCCAAAGTGCTTTAAGAGTATCACTATAAATCTTCCTGGAAGTGCAACCTCCAAATGTCTTCCATTGCAAGTACTTGGTAGTATCAAAAGTAACTGTGGTCTGAGTAGCTGGAATTAGTTATTTTGCCTATTAGGACTGGCAGAAAGCAATACAATACATAGAAATTATATGACGTGAATTTACTACTGAATTTGCCTAATGGAGGAAGGATATAATTCACCAAGGCTGACTTTTTTTTTTCCCCCCATCAAGAACACACTTTAAAGTTCATTTGTTTTCCTTTGGATTGGGGCTGGGATTTTTTTTTGTAAGTTTTCAACATGAAAAAATAAAACATTCTCTCCTTTCGTAAGTATTGAAAAACATTTTTTTTTTTTTCTGAGTACATGTGTTAAGCTATTCTAATTGCAGAAATACAAAGAAAAAAACATGCCAGAAGAATCTGGTATATGCCAGTGCATTTAAAAAAAAAAAAAAAAAAAAAGGATTTTAATTGATCCTATCAGTTGGTTTTGTATTTAAGAACCTATATACAGTCTATATAAGTCAATATTAGGTTTCTTTGTTGAAAATATTTGTCCCATATTTTCTGTGACTAGTTTCTATCATACAAAAATCATTCATGCAATTTGTTTAGGCTGTTGATTATGATACATAAGAGTAAAGTTAAGGACAGTGAGGACATGGCTAGCTCCAAGACTGTCAGCAGAATGGCAGCCAAAGTTAATGTTCCCTTTCAACTATGGCTGCAGTTCAGTAAGGCTTAATTATATACGAATTATTGTCAGTATTTCCAACTGTTCAAAAATAATTGTTAGTTGCAGCAGTGAAGATATTTTTATTCTGTTTTGCAAAATGAATAGGTAATTCTAAGTAGGTATTTTCCCTTTTGTATAAAGCCACATTGGATCCCACTAAATATAGCAGATTGATCCTGCAAGGCCTTTCCTTGAATTACAGTGACTATTTGGTATACAAGGAATCATTTATATCATGCTAAAATGAGCTTTTTTAAGTCATAAAGATTTTAATGACTCCTACGTCAATTTGAAATTATATTCAGAATATATGCTAGAATCATACAATGCTAGATAGTGGCTTTGTAGCAATTACTGTTCCACTCTTTAAATTGTTCAAAGAGTGTATTAGGTATCTGAAAGGTCAAATTAGCTTCTGTTCTTGTTCTCGATGGCATTTCATTAGTTTTTGGTTTTCTTCATCTTCCAAAGTTTGGAATGCAAAGTTTGGAATGCACAACCTAGCAGAAGGAGAGAGGTGGTCAGAGTTGAGGTGACTGTGACTTCTGATGTATGAGTCTTCTTCTGCATTTATATTGAAGATGATGTTGACCATGAGGCAGCAGTGCCCTTGTGGCCAAGGCCAGTGGGATCCTGGGGTGCATTAAGAAGAGCGTTTCCAGCACGTCGAGAGAGGGGATCCAGCCCCTCTACTCAGCCCTGGGGAGGCTGCATCTGGAGTACTGTGTCCAGTTTGGGGCTCCTCAGTACAAGAGGGATGTGGAGCTGCTGGAGAGAGTCCAGCGCAGGGCTATGAGGATGATCAGGCCTGGAACCTCTGCCCTATGAGGAAAGGCTGAGAGAGCTGGGCCTGTTCAGCCTGGAGAAGAGAAGGCTGAGAGCAGACCTGGTTAGTGTCTATCAGTACCTCAAGGGAGGCAGTGAGGAGGATGGTGCTGGCCTCTTTTCAGTGGTGGCCACCGACAGAACTAGAGGAAACGGCCACAAACTGAAGCACCAAAAGTTCCACAGGAACTTAAGGAAAAATTTCTTGACAGTGAGGGTGACAGAGCCCTGGAAGAGGCTGCCCCGAGAGGTTGTGGAGTCTCCTTCTCTGGAGATCTTTCAAACCCGCTTGGATGCAGTCCTGAGCCACCTGCTGTAGGTGACCCTGCGTGTGCAGGGGGGTTGGACTAGATGATCTCTAGAGGTCCCTTCCAACCTTAAGCATACTATGATTCTATGATTAATCCTTGCAGTAACAGCTGCTACCTTCAATATCAAGTCAGTGTGACTATGCCACACCTCATCCATAGCCTATATGAATATGAAAAGAGTGTCTTGGCACTCTTCTCTGGGAAGGTAAAGTTTTACTCTTTTTAACTCTTTATGCATATACATAAACAGATTACGGCAGAATTTGATTTAATTATAAATATTTTAGGTTTTAATTGTTGAGCTCAGCTAAGCATCCAAATGTTCATGTGTGTTTAGACTCTGTTGAATCTCTGTTTCTTAGTTCTGAGAAGGGACTAGGAAAATGACAAGAAAATTGGTACACTGTCTCTTGCCATAGCACACTCAATATGTGGTAATGCATGAATTGGCAATGGGACAGTGGAATGTGAGGAAGATATTTTTTTTAGCATTAGAATGTCATTAAAGGTATTGAATATTTTTCTTGTTCATACAGCATGTTTCAAATGATTTTTATATTTCTCTTGTCCTTTATGACAACCTTCTTTCTGAACCATTAAATATCTCGGATGTAGAGCTGCCTGGGCTCTACAGTTTTGGCAGAACTCCAGTAAGACTTTGTCTGGAAAAATACAGGTGTAATGTATAGTAAAACATAATTAAGTCACCTAAGTATCTCTTAGAATATCCATTTATAAACTCTCTAATACTTTTGTCTTTTTTTCTCTCCACACTTACATACTAACTTCTTAATGTGGATTTATGTAGATAAGGTACACATAGTTTCATTATAACTGCCTATTTCACCTAAGTTTATCTGGTAAAAACAAGTATCTATTTCAATAGAGAGGGTCCTTTTCCTTTTGAAAGCAAGGGAATAGCAGGCATTCATTTAAAAAGGAGAAATATTTTATTCATTCTAAACTGTTCATAGTGTAATGCCACTATCACAGCACCTGATAGGCATCATACAAGCAAGCGTGGGACTCAGGATGGTGCAGTTCATAGAAGAGGGGATTGCTCTGGGATGCTCCCCAAGAGTTTAGGGACCCCAGGTGCACCATGGCTGGAGTTACTATGCTGTGGGTTTGCTGTAGTAATGACTCATGACTCATGACCTCATGACTGCCAGCAAGAGACACCACAGACTCGTGCTGTACTAGCTACTGTGGAACTTTGTACTGGGTTATTTGTTGCATATCTGTACTCTTATCTGTTGAGCATCTGTTCTGTTGTGTAACTGTGGTCTCCCATTGTTCTAATGGATAATGAACTATGCCCAGGAAGACTAAAAGAAAGATAAATACATTTGTGTGGACTTGGACACACTATCAGCTGGCCTGTAGACCCGAAAACCCAACCACACACCCACCGTCAGTGATACCCCTGATAACAGATACTAGGGAGGACCTAAATCATCTTGCTGCAGCTCAAGTGTGGTGAAAACAATTGGGGAAAACTGTACCAGAGAGGTAATCCACAAGAACAAGGAATGAGCGAGAATGGTCACTGTACCATGCATCTGTGGCTTAACTACAGAGCTTGGATATATGTATTCTATTTTTAGTTCTTTAGTATACTTTTTAGCTTTGTTGTACTTGTAGATAGTCTGGTGCTAATTGTTCGGTTCTGTGCAGTGTCCGTCATATATGTAGAACTGCTTAGCTCTATAAGATTCCTATATTGATAAATGAGGATCTCTCCAGTACAACTAACCTTGGAATCTGAAAGAATTCCACCTGCCCCTCTACTGGTATGTCATAGCATCTGATATTATTATGGGATTATTTGGAAGGCATTCTGCTGGGCAGCTAAGAATAAAAACAAATGTATTCTACCAGTGTCTCATGTATATTTCCTATAGTTACTGCAATATGGCTTTATGACAGTTTTAGTGATTGTTAGATGTAAGAAATTGGTATTGCCTGATCTGCTTGTTCCTTCTGGAAAATCAGCAATGAAAATTATTGTTATTTTCTAAAATATACTGACATTAAAAAAAAATGCAGCAATCGAAAGAAATGTTAGACCAAAAATAATAGCCAAGCATTGCCAAAAGCCTCTGGATAATATTGCTGTTGTTCCAGTAGCAGAGCCAAATATTGATGAGCATTCTTAGATGCACCTTTTAAAATGGCAAATTTGCAGGAGAACAATGCTCTTGTAAGTGCTGAAAAGATTCTTTGGCGAAGAATAACTCTCACGTCAGAATCTTTTACAACTTTAACTTTGGTCTAACTCTTTTACATTAGGTAAGAAGTCTTATTTGACAAATGAGGGAAAATTGAGATCTTTTGGTTATATTCTAAAAATAATTAATCTGGTATAAAAAGAGCTTTTAATAGAGAAAGAGAATAGTCATGAAGGAGTTGATTCATGCATAATATAAGTATATAGACTTCAGTCTCCTGTATGTGTCTTTTCTGAGAGGTTATCTCAGTGGTGAACTTACCAAATTTACATGGAGAGTTACTAAAATATTTAAGCTCCTCTAACAGTGACCAATTTTGGCGATATTTCTGTGGCCTGTTAAGAGGTTACCTTAAAATAAGGGTGAAAATTTGGGGATTTATTGCACAGCAGAATGCTAGATGCTCTAAGCCTGAGTTATAACAAGCAAACATAGTTGTGGGATCTGGAAGACAATTTCATGCAAATAAGTACCAGTGCTGGTACTAGCTTGAGAATGTTTTCCTTTGCAAGACAGAGAAATTGTAGAGAGAACATTACACTCTTAGAAGGGCATTTACAAAAAAGTTTTTAAAAAATGTCATGCATAGTAACTAAAACTAAACAAAATGAAATTAAAACTGCAAAAACATAAGGAAAAATTTAATTTATATTGCAAATACTGCTTTTCATAAAAACATTTAAAACAAAGTAATGGTAAAACAGGTGCTGAAAGATAGCAATGGTTCACACATGTTCGCAAGGTGAGATGCTAGTAAAAGAAGGCAGTAAGATTTTGGACTTTTTTAATAAAGTGATCAGATAGAATGGTCATGTAAGACATACTTTTTATTTGTAGTATTAGTGAACCTTCAAATGACCTCCATCACCTCCTTGTGATAGTGATATATCTTGATAGAAATATCTTAATCAAGACTTATCACCATTCTCCTATAGATATATCCTCCTGGTCAAGATATATCACCATCAAGATATATCACTGACAGGCTAGGAAGGAAGGAGTATGGATGTAGACAAAGAGCAGTGTAAAGACCATGCTTTCAGAATCTCAGCAGGCATTTGGCTGCCCTAGCTTCTTTCTTCTCTTAATGGCTTTATCCCATGAAATACCAACAGTTTGTGTTAAAAGGCTTATATTAACATTTGATGTATTTCCAGCACACAGTATTCTTTTGTCTAATCTCTATCTAATTTCACCACAGCTGACAGCAATATCACATATAATAGGAGGTAGATACGACTATAAATGGCTATACAGTGAAGAAAGCTAAACTGACATTTATTTTCAGACTGTGGTTAAATCACCCTAATAAAGGCTAAAGGAAGTTTTTTATTTCAATAATAAGCATTTATGAAGATTACATTATAAAATTCTCTGAAATTTTTCTAACCACAGTAAAAAATTCTTCACTCTACAATAAACATAATAATCTCTAGCAGCTGTTAACAGCTGTGAGGCATATTCAGTATAAAGGAGAACGCATGCTAAGAATGAATTACAGAATTATGCAAGTCCTTCTTCTTTAACATCAAGCTTAGTGAACTTCAAAGTGACTTCCCTAATCAAACTTAACTGTAAGCAAGGACACACAAATGACAGGCAGACATGAAAAGAGGAGTATCTAACTGAAGTGATAAGGTGCAAAGGTGAAACATGAAAAGTGAACATGAAGTTCATTCTTCAATCAATTCAGCAGCCAGGTCTTGGTAATAAGCTGGTATAAAAGGCCATGCAAAGCTGAGAAGCCCTGAAATGAGTCTTAAGGATATGAGAGGTAAAGTGCCAAAACAAGCAAAAGGAGATGCTCTTTAACACATTTAAAACTGGATCATTTACACAGATTCCAAAAGCAACCAGAAAAATAGGGGGGAAAAAAAAATCTCATCGGGTTGCTGGTAGTGTACTCTGTGGCACTATCATCAAATGGTCATTCTGTTCTTTTCTGCTGCTGTAGGCATCCACTGGTGACCGCTGTTGGAGACTAACCTCTTTTGGTATGACCTGGAATAAACTTTCTTTTTAAATTCTATCAAATTACCAAATCCTTTCTTTCCTCAACAAGCTTCAACAGATAGTCCTTTCATCTATCCTCCAAATGCTTGTATAATTCCACTTCTTCATTTAATTCAAATCAAGCAACTGATTTCAAAATTATAATTCCTAAAGGCCTATTTCTGTCCAGGTCTTTATCTGTTACCTTCTTTCTTTAATTATGGTGCATGATCTATTGCTACATTAGGGACACCAAATATTTCAAACTATTAAAGTGAAGTGATACTGTGTTCTTTATATCAGTATTTCTCACAACACTTTTATGTTTCACTATTATTATTTTTAACATCCTATAAGTGTTCCTGATACAAATTGAGCAATGTGGACATCTCACTAAATAAACAACATATTCACTATGACAATTCAAACAAAATTTGGTGGATAGTTTTTCCCCACAATTGAAGATGATAGAAGCCATCCATTGTAATCCTATTATTTCATTATGAAAATGTCTACACAGATAAAATACTGGATGAGTTGCTTTGATTTACTTTCTTCTGACTTCTGTAAAGTTCTACTGTGAGAAATTCTCTAGAAAATATTTTAAAGCTCATGATTTTAAAGAGAAATTTTGAGCATACAAGACATTTCTTGTTTCCAGAAAAACTAAGCAAATATGTTAGTGAAGTAACCCATGTTAAAAGAAATAGAAAAAAAAAAAAAAAATCGTTGGAAAAACGATTATAGTAATCTGACTGTTTGGAACAAATCATTCATTTGATGGATTTCACCTTTTGTTCTGTTTGAGCATAGGCCGTGAACATATCACAATTTTCTTAACAGTTTTCATTACTTGAAATTACATAGCCAATATAGTGTCTGAATTATACCTGGGCTGCTGCTAATTCATGAGTAATTTGTTTTAAATATCTGACACTACAGGTAGGCACGTTTATTGGTTTGCAAGGCCAGTGGTTTCACAGACTAATATCTTCTTGTGTTATCAACGCTATCATTCTTTTCTTTGATACATCTTACAAATTTCAGATGTCTGACCTTATAAAGATGCGTGTGAACAGGCATCACACAGGCAACAGAACCTCAGTGTTGCAATCATGCATATGAGTAACTCTTATATAGGATAATAAGGAACATCACATTTGATTGTGAAATTCATAATAATGAGTGTTTCAGAGGGATAGTGTAGCTCTAAGCCATAGATAAAGATATAGATAAGATAAAAGATATAGATAAATTGTAGTAACAAGCATTTATTTGACCCAGACTTGTCTGCTCACTCATTTACTCAGTGCAGGTAGACTTTCTCATAGCCCAATGGAAAGGTATATTTAAAGGATATGTATTTCATAATCCTGGAATTCTTACTGAAGTCTTGCAATTGCATCTGGGGTGGGAAAAGAATGGGTTAAAAATACACAGCGTGCCTTTTTTGAATGTGTCAGCCAGTCAAATCCTAGCAAAAAAGGGAGAAATCATTGCTTATACAATTGATAAGAGTGAACTAGAGTTTCTCTTAAGGGACAGAGAGGAAAAACAATTTTAATTGGACTGAACCCTGACAGTTGTTTTCTGGGATTAGAAAGAGCTTCCTTTTCTTTTTATCTTTATTCAGATAGCCTGAAAGCTTTATCCCTTTCTGCACACTTTCTTAGCTGAAAAACCTTGATGACTGAATCATTCCAACAACTGAATTGGTAAAATGAAATTAATATGATGGAATGTTTTGTTCCCTGTAGACTTAACTCATCTACTCACTTGCAGGAAATAGTCCAATACAATTGGGTTGCTTTTCATTGATTTAACCTTCTATTATTACATAATAATGTTATACATTGAATTACTGTTGGCCCCAACTCTGTTTTGAATTTGTAAATGTAGTTCTTTGTGCATTTAGTAGGTAATTTAGTTACATATCTTTGCACATAATTTTCCAGAGTAATGAGTCATTACCACACACCATTAAATATAAATGGTGAAATAAAATAACTTACATTTCATGCCTTTGTATTCTAGGTATTGATACCTTTTAATAAATGGCAATTTTGAGTACTCAGATATCAACTTTGTGAGTGCCAGCCCTGTAAATGAGCAGTGAACTACAAGCATTTTTGGGCATGAGAAGAAGCTTTCTGAATTTTAGGTATGTTTATATATATCTAAATATTTCTGCAATGCAGACTTTCTGAAGAGTTGTGTTTGGAGGAGATATTGTATTTTTAAAATGCTATTAGCATCAGTATGTTAGAAAACAGAGATGAATTTAAAGCAGGGGAATACATAAGGGACAGCTTGAATCCAAAATCCCAAGGAAATGGAATGCTGTAATCTTATTCATTGTCAAAATGTGTCTGTGCTAAAACTATGATACCTCATAAAGCCATATGTAAAACCCCTTAATATCAGAATACAGTTTTCACTGATATTCATAGGCAATGGCAGAGTTTTGCAGTATGAACTCCTTCTTGTTGAAATCCTCCATCCTTCTATTAATTCAGCACTATATTTTATTTTATTTTTTTTTAAATCAATGTCTTTTATGCTTATACACTTCCAATAAAAGTGTATCCATTTGCTTGCAGACATGTGCAAATTCATGTTTCATAGGCTGCACCTCAAATACTGTGTTCAGTTTTGAGCCCCTCACTACAAGAAGGACATGGAGGTGCTGGAGCAAGTCCAAAGAAGGGCAACACAGCTCGTGCAGGGGCTGGAGCACAGACCTTATGAGGAGAGACTGAGTGAGCTGGGATTATTTAGTCTGGAGAAGAGGAAGCTTGGGGAAGACCTTACTGCTCTCTACAACTACCCAAAAGGAGGTTGTAGTGAGGCAGGGGTGAGGCTTACAGTTGGACTCAATGATCTCGAAGGCCTTTTCCAACCATAATGATTCTATGATTCTATATTTAACCTTTCATACAAGCAGATTTTTGGGATTAAATTCACATTATTCTATTGGTTTTATGATAATGCATTTTTTTAATATGTGATGCTAATTATTATAAAAAGATTTAGTTTGTTCTTTTTCTCACTGATATCAGATCATAAGCAATATGTATAAATAAAAAGTAAGTACTCATACGCATATCTTGATGAGGTGAAGAAAAGCTGTTGATCCTCTGATATCTGAAATGTTCATGATTCAGTTATAGAAAATTCAGGAAAAGGGCAAATGGGTACGAAATTTCCTTAAAGTGCTCCTTCTCTGGTAACAGCTTCCTTTCCTAAGTAACAAACTGACAACATATAGAGAAATGAAGAAGAAAAAATATGAATATCAAGAAAAATATGTATTTTCTGTCCTTTTAAAAAACAGATAAACCTTTGCATCAGGAATATTTAGAACAAGAGTATTCACCCATAAACATATAATTTTAAGTCTGTTCCAAATATTCAAAAGGCTTCAAAATACTCTTGTTTATCTCAAATTTCTTACACAATTTCAAAAATAATCTAAATTTTTGGCAAAGATGGAGACAAAGAACTTTTAATCAATTTCAAAAAACTCATGCTATTCCTGCATTGCTTATAGACTCTTATGGAAGCAAAAACAGACCAAAATTAATACATATGTTAATCCCCAGGAGATACTGCAGTTCTACAGAGGGTTCCAGTGACTATACCAAGTGGAATGAGAAACTGAGAGGAAACAGAGTTTAAAATGTTATTTTGATGTCTATAAAAATATAGTGGGTGAAAGCTGCTGATTAAAAGAATATAAAAAGAAATGCCGTTTTTATTTCAAAATTATTTATGTGGAAATTTTTTTCTCTTTAAAATATTAATTTATTAGATTTAAAATGTCTATATTATAGTGTTTATAAAAGTGTAGACATAATTTCAGAAATAATGAAGAAAACCATCATTTACTGGAAATACTCTGCTCCACTATGAATCAGCCTCAGGGTGAAATCACCTAACTGCCTCTTCCAGACCTTTGTAATAAAACTCAGTCATGTGAAACCAAAGAGTTAAACAACTAATTATATATAAACTTATAAATCATGAAGCTTGAACCTTAAAAAGTTCTAGAGATCTTGTGGAACTCCCCAGACAGCTTCTTCAACTTTTAATATTTCTGTTCTACCAGAAAAATGGACAGCCTGCATAAACTGTGAGAATCATATTCTTCAAAGAACCTTTGCCAACATCCTACTTGGCTTTTGGTACTATTTCATCATTTACATCTATTTCAGATGGGCATAATCGAAAATATTTCAGGTGAAATCTTGGATCTATTGACTTCAATGAGGCAGGAACTTTGCTTCTATGTTCAAGAATAATTACATGATATATACTGTTAAATGTACTTCCGAATTGTCCTAGTGTCTGAAATGTCCATTGCTTAATATACCAGCAGATTTCTTTTAGTCAAAGACCAATACATTGCATATATTTCCATCTTTCTGGAAATCCTTTAAACAGCACAGAACAATCTAATTCAGTCAGAAAGTACATGCTTTATATTTTACTTTTCTTTTTACAGAGTTTTGTCTTCAAGTAATTGACCTCTATGTTCTTCAGGGACACCCAGGGCGGAGACAGAACCTATTTTACTTCTTTTTGTATATACACAGTAATATGTAGATAGGGTTTTTTTTTTTTTTTTTTTAAATTTACAGATAAATTCTTCAGTTCCAGCTCACATGTGACTTCAGGTCTTTTATCAACTTTTATCACCAGTAGAAATATTGTTTCAATAATACCTGTAGGATTGGACACTCTAAATATATTACAAAGATTCTATAGTTAGCTTTCTTACTTAGGAAAATATATATGTCCCTGAAACATATTTTATAACATTTATTTTACTAAAACACCATGTTATATTGACATATATGTATATACTTTCTAGAATAAGTATAGAAATATCCATACATCTTTACACAGCATGAAGTGAATAATAGTTATGTGTTCCTAAAAAATCCAGGAAAAAATTAAACTATGGGAAAAATTATGAGTTTCATGATTTTTCTGTATTGATCTACTGTACTGATCACTGCTAAGGCTACTGAACAGAACTTAGTCTAAGAAGTATAATACTTTGACATAGAATTGGGACTAAGTGGGTCTAACAGGTGTCTAATGCCACCTCAATTGCCCTACACATACCTTCAAGTCAGTTAAGAGATATAGACACCCTGAAGGGTGATGGTTCATTTCCTGGTAAGATAGGGCACATTAATTACCTTCAAGGATTATTCTTTGCTCTCCAGTCACCATAAAAGGAGCCTAGAGTGTCTTGTCTGGATGGGATGACTCTCATGCACATCTGTGGCCTATGGCAGACCTGAACAACATTTATGCTTTCCAGATATCTAGAAAACTAGTTCTTCTGTTTCATCTTTTTGAAACAAACAAACGAACAAACAAACAAACAAAAAAACAGAGCAAAAAAAGGAAAAAAAACAAAAAAGGAAAGAGTGTCTAGAGTGTGATCTAGGTAGCCCATTTAATATTGTTCCAAGTTTTCTGGCACAAAATTCATTCTCATCTTGACCTGAAATCTCTCTGTTCAGAGAGTAATGTTTTTTTTACAGATCCTGCAATTAGTGAAAACAATTCTTGAGTGAAAGCTAATTAGGAAATTTATGATGAAATTTATGATGAAATTTATGATTTTCTTTCTTAAAGGCATATAATTCAATCAAATCTGAATCTCTGAGAAAAGTGGAAATAGTTGATAATGTACGGCAATATGGTGTTTATCAAACGGAAAAAGACTCAGTTTCAATTCCCTGTTTTCACCCACCCATATTCTGTGGATTGAACCTTGCTTTCTGAATACTTAACAAAGCCCAATGAAACTCTTGCCAGAATTGTCTTATAACAAGGTAGGACATGGATTTCAAATTTAGGATACCGCTGTTGGACTAGCTGCTTTTAGAAATCGCTGCAGGAAACACAAACACCTTCCTCTGCTGTTTTCCCTCTCACATCCACATCCAAAATGCATGAAAATACCACAGAAATAATTAATTTTCTGTCCCATTGAAATTTTGGCCTTTTGTACGGACCATAGTTAATGTTCTTTTGCCTTCTTTGCCATTCCTTGTTCTCCACCACCCCTACTCAATCCAGCTTTGCAAGAGGAAAAGAAAAAACAAAGAGTTTCCAACAAATTAATATTTTTTTATATATAAAATGAAATGACACAAAAAAAAAAACAAATAAAAATGGAGAATAAGATTCAAAACATTTCTAGAAATTAACTTTTATGTGCCCAGTGATTCAGCCATTACAGTTTTAACTCTGGATATGGAAAGCTAATGCAAAAGAGAGTTTTAACAAATATATGCTAAATGCCAGAGTTTCAAATTCTGGGTAGTGCCAAATTCTCAAGAAAGTGTGTAATTCCATTGACATGTAAACATTATGTAGGCTTTATTCTGATCAATAAGAAACACAGAGTTGTCAGAGCGTCAACATTTCTCAGTAAATAGAACTCTTGTTCCCCGATGAATAAGTTTCAAATGCCAGATAATATTTCTCATTTAAAATATAATAACATGAGTGCTTTTTATTTAGAAAAGTTTTTTTAGAAAAAGCAGCCAACAGAAGTGCTCTCTGATATGAGCTGCTCTTCTGTACCTGGAAAGTTGATGGAGCAGCTCATCCTAGAGACCATCCTAGAGACCATCTCTAGGCATGCAAAGGAAAATAAGGTGATCAGAAGTAGTCAGCATGGATTGACTGAGGGGAAATTCAACCTGTTCATGAGTGGCTTGGATAATGGGACAGAGTGCATCCTCAGCAAGCTTGCGGATAATACCAAACTGGGTGGAGTGGCTGACACCCCAGAAGGCTGTGCTGCCTTTCAGAAGAAGGTTCAGAGAGACAGGTTGGAGAGTTGGGCAGAGAGGAACCTCATGAGGTTCAACAAGGACATGTGCAGGGTCCTGCACCTGGGGAGGAACAACCCCAGGCACCAGGACAGATTAGAGGTTGACCTGCTGGAAAGCAGCTCCGTGGAGAGGGATTTGGGAGTCCTGGCTGACAAGAAGTTAACCATGAGGCATCAATGTGCCCTTGTGGCCAAGAAGGCCAATGGGATCCAGGACTGCATCAGGAGGAGTATTGCCAGCAGGTCGAGGGAGGGGATCCCCTGCCTCTACTCAGCTCTGGTGAGGCTACACCTGGAGTACTGTGTGCAGTTCTGGGCTCCCCAGTACAAGAGGGATGTGGAACCTCTAGAAAGAGTCCATCACAGAGAGACAAAGATAATTAATTGAAGCACCTATCTTACGAAGAAAGACTAAGAACACTGGGCCTGTTTAGCCCAGAGAAGAGAAGACTGAGAGGGGATCTGATCAATATATACAAATACCTGAGGGGAGAATGTAGGGAGGATGGGACAAAACTCTTCTTGGTGGTGTCCAGTGAAAGGACAAGGGGTAAAGGGCACAAGCTGAAACAGAGGAAGTTCCATCTCCATGTGAAGAAGAACTTTTTTCCTGTGAGGGTGACAGAGCCCTGGAACAGGCTGCCCAAAGAAGTTGTGGAGTCTCCTTCTCTGGAGATCCTCAAAACCTGCCTAGATGCGACCCTGTGCCACATGCTCTAGGTGTCCCTGCCTGAGCAGGGGGATTAGATTAGATAATCTCTAGAGGTCCCTTCCAACCTTAACCATTCTGTGATTCTGTGATTGAAGACCATCAGTGGCCTCCTCTCCATCCCGTTCAAGTGATTCTTCCTAAAAGAGACCAGCCAAAAGAGTTGAAGAGAAAGAAGCACTCCCTGTGCAGGCAATCGACACCTTGCAAAATACTCCTCTGTACCCACACAGGGAAAAATGTTCTGACTCCTATTTTTGAGGCCTGCACTCCTCCCTTGAGAAGCTGTTTGAGTAGTACCCAATGTCACATATGTCCTGGTCTGCTTCTGAAGAGACCCTTACAAGTGCAGCCTGCCCACAGTCTCAGTCTGACTTTTCCCACATTCAAATACCCAGGAGCATGCACACCCTTTTCCCTCCTCCTTTGCACCAACGAAAAACAACAGTTGCCTGCTTTTCAGAAACCTTAGTCAAACTCCTGCTCTTTCCTCACTTGCACTCTTTTACTCAAAACCGTGCTCCAAGTCAGACCCACATCACTGGTGTTCGGGTTCTTGCTTGGCTGCATGATTTGCTACACTGTCCTTATAGTGGGTACTGCAAAGAAGCAGCAACCCCACCAAGCACTTGCAGAGCCAGAATGTTTACCCTTTCAATATTACACTACAACTCACATTCAAAGGTGACTTCTTGTGAGAGCTCAAACATTCACAGACTCTACTTCCTCACAAGTTTCACAGAACAGCTTGCACAGAGATAAAGCTGCCCTAGTTCACAGGAACAAACATAAGGCAGAAGTAGCCAAAGAAGGAGCAGAGCCTCCTCAGTGTTCGGCCCACACCCACAGCAACCTCCTGAGAGGATCCCCCCACAACAACCTCACTGTGCCCCTCACTGAAAGCACCTCAGAATCCCAGGAAGAATCATGGTGCTCCTGCTGCTCCGCTCTTGCGGAGCAAGATCATATAACATATAAGATCATAAGATCATATAATGCGGAGCATATAACATCTACAAAGGAAATAAGAAATGGCACACCATGAGTGCTTCTTTCACTCTGCTGATCTCTGTCAGGCAAGCCTCACAGTAAAGAGATGGATAATGGTTCTACTATGGAGTTAATAAATAAATAAATAAAAATCTTCACCCTCATATGGACCACTGTGTTCTAACCACTTCCCCTGTCTGGGAGAGGCTCTAGAAATTTCTGTATCTTCTTCATTTACTGTGATGCTTGGAAATCCACAGTTATTGTAATTAAAATATGAAACTTTGGCTTAACAACTTCTTCATTAAGTATTTGCTTCACAGGAACTAAGCTGCTAGTTCTCAAAATCATTTAGCATAATCAACTTTGAATCAAGTTCACATCATATGTTCAGTGTTTGGAGAATCATATGATCTTATTCTCTGCTTTGAATCAGATCGTGAACAGAGCTGTAATAGCCGTCATAATCTTACACTGCCAGGAAATTTATTTATCCCAGTTCTTTTCTCCATAGAGAGTTTACGCTGTCTAGTTAGTTATCCTTAAACCTTAATTCATGAATCCTTGTTCACATCTGTATCTATAGAATTAAATCTGTGAGAGTAGAAACAATAATGTGCTTTAGAGGTTAGATCTGGAGTCAAATTAACCTTTTTTTTTTTTTTTCCCTCAGTTTTTCTAAATTGGTAACAGACAGCTGATACAAAATAACAGATTGTTTTAAATTGGTGGAGTCACTTCATATTACACTGCTTACATTTTATGATGTTGCTAGTTATTATCACATGATGTAATGTAATTTGTCAAAATGACATATCAATAACATGGCAGAAACACCAGATGTCATAAGAACGTAAGAAATGCCAGCCCAATTTGGTTAATTTGTTCTTTCCAGCCAACCTATCTCTAACAGTGGCCAACACCAGCTGCCACAGAAGAAAGATAAAACCCTCTGCAGTGAAAAAGTTTTGAAAAATAGTTGTCAGGTATTCATTTCTAACTCCTTACAAAAAAATGGTTGGCTTATTTCCTGCAATATAAGAATTTATATATCTTCTACTTTTGAAAACAGAAATATCATTCCCAAAGTGACTGTTGATGTATTCATTAGCAATGCCATCATTAGCTCCCTCTGCGTGCTATTAAAACCACGACCCAAATGGTTTCAGCTGACAAGGGATGCTATGATGGATTAGTGTGCTTTAGTCCTCCTAGGTCCTACTTTCTTAATTTATTTATTTTTCTTTTATTAACTCAAATACATAGCCCTTTGATTTCACTGACTTTTTCTTGTTCTTCTACCGCAGAAGAATAAATAGAAACAAGAGTCATATCTTTTCTATAAATCATCTAAAAGTACTTGAGTAACTTAAAAAATGGGCACGTTAGAGGTTAATAAATTTTAAAAAATTCTCTTAATTCAGCTGAAAAAAGCTTCATATGCATATTTCTCTAAGACATTGGAACACTAGCTTGTACATTCCCCAGTCATCCTCCTCAAGTGCCCCAGAAGCCTCCAGTTCCCTCTAATTTTATGACTAATCTTATTCATTCTCACTTTCATGGCATTCTCGGGTTGTTTATCATGGTTTACACTGTATCATTAAGGATGTGACTAGAATATTCAGAAGACTAAGCAGAAGAAGCAGTTAACAGATACCTGCATACTCACTGATCATTTGTGTGTGTGAAGAAGCTAACAGTGATATATAGATCTCCCTTCTGTAAAGGAAGAATCCCTGTGTGAACAAAAAAGGAAATCTTTCACAACAATTTGGAAGGTTTTTTGAAAGTCCCTGTTTTGTGAGAAAAAAAAGATGTTTTCTTTAGTCTTTGTTCAGCTGGAGAGTCTCTTAAGTCATCGGCCATGTATATAGATGACAAGCAGTAAAGTCAACTGCACACCTGTATTTTGTAAAAGGTTTAGAAGATCTTTGCATGAAGAAATTTTGGCCAACTATGGCAGATAGAAGATTGAAGTCAAATTACCTCTTCCCACATTCCTGAAGTAGAAAAACTTAAGGAATACCTACATTAGGAAGAAAATACACTTCCCATGTGTATTCACAGTACTCAGATACTTTCTTATCTGAGTGAGTTTCATAGAATCATAGAATCATTAAAGTTGGAAGGGACCTTTAGAGATTATCTAGTCCAAGCCCCCTGCACACACAGGGTCACCTAGAGCATGTGGCACAGCAGGTGGCTTGTGTCCAAGTGGGTTTTGAAGATCTCCAGAGAAGGAGACTCCACAACCTCTCTTGGCCACCTGTTCCAGTGCTCTGTCACCCTCACTGTCAAGAAATTTTTCCTTAAGTTCCTGTGGAACTTTTGGTGCTTCAGTTTGTGGCCATTACCTCTAGTTCTGTTGGTGGCCACCACTGAAAAGAGGCCGGACCCATCCTCCTCACTCCCTCCCTTGAGGTATTTACTAGTTTGCTAATTCCTAGTTTCCACCATAACCTAAATGAACAAAAGGCAGCAACAATATAGTAAACTGAAAGTAACCTATGAAGTAACCTGTGTTTTAAGGAGGTCATATTCAGTGAGATAGTATAGAACTATTTCTTGACTCCTGATGGGAAATGACATTATCTTCATTTTACATCATGAGGTCTTTTACAGCATACATACAGCTAAAGGAGACTGCAACTCAGTATTTGTTGCCTTCACGGGGACAGTACTTACCATTTTTTAATGGCTTTTAATGTTTGCTGGCTCTGTGAGCTTCTATACTACTTGTATTTTCTTTAAAACACTTATTAGCTCTCCTTTGCTTCGAATCTCATAAGTTACAGACAAAGAAAGGTTTATTCTCTTTTGACAGTGCTACACAGCAATGACATCCCTAGATAATTGAAAAGGTGTACGTGCAAAGCACCATGGAGGTATTACAGGATGAAATGGGTGAAAGGGAGGGAAAAATCACTGAGAATATAGCTGACTCATATCTATTGCCCCAAACAATTCAGATTTAAAGAAAAAAAAAAAAAGGCTTTTAATTTTTAGGAATTATTTGTCCCTAAAAAAGAAATACATTAGCTACAGGGTAATTCCCAGACAAAACAACTTATTGAATGAGCACTGTTAGAACGACTGACAACATAAAACTTCCTTAGGGGCATCTAAGCATAGTGCTTCATAGCAATCCAAATCCAGTAATGAGCCTGAAAGCTATAAGCTATCTACTTTGGTGCATTTTGTTAGGCAGTACTTTCAGAACCCCAGACTATTTAGGGTTAGGGTTTAGGGAAAATAAGGGCAATATCATATATTTCAGTTCAGTCACACTTGATCACACCTTTTTAATAACTAGATGAAGCTTGACCTTGACTTTGATGTTTATGGAGTTATGAAAAGGCAAAACCCAAAGCTGAACAGGAGCAAGCAGGTAGGCAAAAGCAGACAGTACTTTTTTTACTTCTAACACATAATATTTTCTATCTGATTTTAAAAATTTTTCAGTGTTTATTTCTTATTTTGCTAGGTGTACAGGTGGCTTTAGACATCTGTTTCTCCATAAAGTCAAATCAAGCATACAAGCATTGGTCTGCAGCAGTTCTATTACTAAATTTATAGGAAAAGGAAGGCTTTATTTTTAGTACTAATTGATTTTCCTTATTAATATCTTCAAGGTGCACTCAGATATTAGCCCATAAGTGGAGGCATAGGAAATGATGCATACCATGTCATTTTTCTCTTTCTCTTTCTCTTTCTCATGATTACTTATTTTAACCAGTCTTCAATTTCAGATTAAGCTAGAATGTTATGAATATTTTTTGTTTCGTTGTTTTTTTCTACCAAAAGTAGGTTGAAAGCTTTTAATGAGAGCTCAGAGTCAAGGCCACTCATTCTGGTGCAGATTTCTGCTCCAGATTGGATTTCTAATTCTAGAAATGAGATTGTGTGCGCTTATGAGCTTGCAGAGGGACAAGAAAGAAATTGATGCATGAATGTATTATGTTCTCATTGGTTTTGATATTTTTTTTCTACCAGATCAGCAGCTCTGAGTTCCTCAAGGACTGCTGAAGAAACTCTGCAGGTGAAGATGGTTGAAACAGTCACATAAAGCCATCCTTATCAAACTGCTTTGTGGAACCTATTTATGTGATTCTAGAAACCTCTTGTACCTTACTGGGGTTACCAGGATCCTTTATTATTCTCATAGGGATTTATATTTTCTGGTTTCTGCCATAGTGCCTCAGTGCCAGAGACATATGACTTGGAGGCCAAAGACTGTACTGTTAGATGCCATCGTAAATCCAGCTTGAATTAGAGCCTGTTTTTTGAGTACCAGGACATGGAATATAAAACCTATTGGCAATATGTTCGTTGCATTTGGCCCTGGTTAGTTCTCTCTGAGCCAGTAATTAAGTACCACCATTTTATTGCTCATAAACAACATCATTAGCAAAAGTCTACAGGTTTCTCACCTTAGAGTATATACAAAGAAGTATGTGGAATGCCTCAAGCTCATTCACTATCAAATTGGCTTCTCATTACAAATGATCATAGAAGAGCAAAGTAGATTAGTGCATTATTTAACTTTCCATGAATATGAAAGTGGACAGCATTTTTGTGATTCTAGGCTTTTATAGGAGGTACAGTGTAAGGTATCTTAAGTTTTGGAAATAGAAAAGGTTAAAAAAATGCAAGACAGTGCAGTATGACTGCTTCTTCAGTAAGAGGACCATTAGCATACCACAAATGAACACTGAATCTGATAGCTGGATAATTTTAATTTCAGTAAAATGAAACCTTAGGGAAAACAGAAAAATACAGAAAAAAAGAAAAGCTTCTATAGGAAGCACTACTATGCATGCAGCTTTTTTCCTCCAGAAGTTATTAAGTGCTGGTATGAGTATTAAGGTTATGAAGCTAAGTTGTAAATTACTCTGTAGACAATTAAATAATCCTTTTGGGAATTAAATAGGAACAATGGGGAGACAACCACTGTAAGATATTTTTCTAAGGAAAGCAAAATGAATTAA
Organism: Nothocercus julius; assembly: GCA_013398735.1. Lineage (NCBI taxonomy): Eukaryota > Metazoa > Chordata > Aves > Tinamiformes > Tinamidae > Nothocercus > Nothocercus julius. The sequence continues at coordinate 395,988 of VZSV01000031.1, forward strand.
TAGGTCTTCAACATTTCAAAATTAAGCCCAAGTGAATTGCATTGTTGGAGCTGATATGAGGAGTTATATAGGATTTTCTCATTTTATTAGAATTAAATAAAAGATGCCAAGACTTAATGAATTTAAATACTGATGTAATGCAACTTCTGTGAGTGGGAAGGCACTCATTGAACAATTCCCTTGTTTACTTTAGCTGAAAAGTTCCGTGCCTAATAAGACAAAAAGTCCATATACTGTCATTGCAACACTGCAGCTGTGAAGACTGTGCTCTATGTGCCAAAATCTTGTAACTCAGTAAATGAAGTGATTAAAAAGCATAACCATACGTATAATAAGGCAACAATTTATACATAATATGTTCTTAGATACAGTAGCATGTTAGCTTCTGAGCAATAATAGGTCATTGTGCCTGATTCATCAAAGAATAATGGGTAGATACTTTTTCTTTTGAATTGTTAATGTGTCATGTACCTACACATTTATCCGCTTTTGATTTTTACCTTATTGTTCCAGACATTATAATCTCAGTCATGATTAGGAACTTATCAAAGATGTTTCTGCAAACTGAATAAAGAAGACAAAAGAGAGGCTAGCTCCTTAGAACCTTGCATCACCTGCCGTCTGCGGGTGGCCTTCTCCTTTCAACTATTCTTTCGTTTCATGGAGTGAGAGCGTTGGTGATTACCAGCAGAGTGAACAGCCACCAGATATGTAAGTGATATACCACTGTTGGTGTTAATGATGGGATCTCTATAGATTTGGCAAAAAAATGAGTTCAATCTAGTTTTCTCTTTTAATCTCTAACATTATTTATAAAAATAGCATATAATTTATTACATTTGTTAGTTATAAAGGAAGACCAACACAGAGAGTAGCTGGGGCATTAAATATTAGGAAATTACTTAAATATTAGGTGTTTTCTTCCACTACTCAGAAATTTAGAAGGAATATATAAAATGTATACTCAATAACTAGGCTTCTTTTTGAAAGGTTATTGACTGCTCAAGGAAAAACACCAGTCTTCTGTAAGCCTACATCTACATAGTTTAGTAGCTGGTGGAGAAAAGCTGCTGCAGAACATATTGCTGAGTAATGATCAAAATTGTTTTTCAGTAACTGTTGGTTTTAAAGATAACTACCAAGCAACTCCATGAGAAGTGCACTTCAAGAAAAACTCTAGATGTTAGCCTCAAGATAAGTGTCAGGTTTTTTTTCTGTAGCTGGGAAATTTTCCTACTTTTGTGCAGTATGAAAATTTGAATCAATATACTTACTTTTATATAGTAATATATCCATCCATGTTCCATCTTTATATGAAACTGCCCACAGACAGTTATGGGGATTTTCCCAAAGGAAACAAGAACACTAACTGGCATGGAACAACCAGCACAGACAATCTGTATTCATCATAGATTTAAGCAGTAAAATATATCAGTCTGTGTTTAGGGAGGCAGATTATCATTATTGGATGTTTGATGTAGTTGGGCTCCAAACCCAAAGGGTAAATAATAATTAACCTAAATAATATATTTTTCATGTCATATGGCAAGAATGTTTAAATAATTACTTTTTCATTAAAAAGAGCAGAGTGCCTAACTGAATGCTGTATGAAACTATATTTACATCAACAGGATACACACAGCCTTTGTTTAAACCTTGTTTGCAATGTGGTTTAGTAACACCCTTATCAGGGGTAGAATCTAGATCAGATTCAGACCCTTATACTCAGACATGTACATGGAAGCTGCATCAGACCTTCCACATGCTAGCCCATGGAGACCTATCTGATGCAGAATGCAGAGAACTTTTCAGTTCACTCTTAATAATTTTCTAAACTACAATAAAAACACTGACTAGCTCTGCATTGATTAAGCCATCAGTATAGACAGAGCAGGTTTAAATTTCATGCACACAGAACTAGAATGCCGTTTCATTCACCTTTGGACATCTGAGACTTCTGTGAGATCTAACAAATATAATATAGGTTCATCTGAAGACACCCTTCTTTCTGGAACAGCAACTGGGTAGCACACAGGATGTGCTGAGGATCCAGATATCACTAGATACCATGATTTAGGGAGTTTAGTAAAGCTTCCAGTTTACTGTAGATGTGCATGTACTGACACCTATGTGTCTTAATCTGCAAGTGAATCACACCTTTAGTGACGCAGTAACTTGGAAGCTGTACTAAAAAATGTCAATGCAAAATACAGTGCTTTTAAACCTCCCTTCCCCTTCTCTATTTAAAAAACATATGCACAAGCTCTTAAGGAGCTTGCCTAAATTCCTTCAGTCTTATAAGTGATGGGAAAATACACATTTATGGAAATTAAATCAGGATGAAATCCTTTATAGTTAAATATGATGTAGATGAATGGAATTTCAGTAGTTCAACGGAAATAGCTATACATTAATCTAGCTTATAACGCTTTTATTGATACTGCCCAGTAGCAGGGACCTTATATGAGAGATAGGGCATGCACACCGTATTTCTTTTATATTACCTATTGTTTGTACAGTAGTCACCATCTTGTAGAGCTAGAAGTGTTGTGTTTATTTTGTAATAGCTCCAGTCAGATATTCCTTTTGTCGTTTGGTTGTATTCACGTTTTGAACTTGTGTAAACATTTGGCTATCACAATACAATACAGCAACATATTCCATTAACTGTGTGCTGCTTGAAAATCCACCCATTTTGGTTTTTATTTTATGCCTGATAGCTAAAGGCAGCATCAGTAGCTCTTTTATTGACATATGTCTTACAAGGGTGTGTATTCTAGCTGTGTCTTTCTGAATGGGCACATTCTCCTTGTACTCATAACCTTCCTTGTATGACTCAAAGTCTATATCAAGTCAGTCAGCAATGAAAGAAAGAAAGGTGGGGTAATTGTCAGCAGTAAGGATCTTCACCTTTCCTGACCTCCTTCTTTCTAAGACCAATTCTCATATTTTGGAACCATTCTTACAGCACAAGATATTCTTTCCACTTCTTAACTCCCAGGTTTTACTGGTCTAAATGGTCTATCTGCAGAAGCTTAGCACATGAATAGCCTCCTAAATAGTGGTTCTATCTCATGGCTTTTTGTTAACTGGATGATTCAAGACATACTAGATTTGTTTCATCAAGGCATTTTCAAAGTTAACAACATTATGTATCAGTTACATCTAGAAAGTCACAGGCCACTGCTTGACTGTTCAGGAGTTCAATTTTGGACATCCACCCACACATGAATATGCACCCAATTGTCTGCCACCTGTTTACATTAACAAAGTAAGTTACTTTTTGCCTAGAGTACAAAAATATAGTCCCTGTATGCATTTCTTAACAACTTCCTATCCGTCAAATTGGTTCTTATGATAAATGTTGCTTTGCTTTCTGTTCAATTGCTAAGCATCATATTTTTCAAGAATATATTCTGAATGGATAGAAGGGCATGGCTGTACTGTGTACAGTCATTCTCTTTTTATTTTCATTATGGCACTTTTAATTGTATCAGCTATAGTAGTGTGTTAAGCAATGTCATTCAATATGAGCAGAGCTGAAGAGCAACAATTGGTGCTGTGTATTACGATAGGCAAGAAGATGACTGGGCTCTGGCCTGACTGAGAAACAAATGAACATTAGGTGAAATATTGCAGAACTTAACAAGTAACACAGTGCTGTCAGACTGGGTTGTGTGTGTGTTTTCCTTGTGAATGGCAGTCCTGTGTGTTTGTGTGTGTGCGCGTGCGCGCGTGCATGTATATATATGTATCAGCATCTCTGAAAAGCATATTCCATTTTGCTACTTGCTGGACCTACAAACAGGAATAGCAGCAATCACATCCATTTGACTCAGATGGGAGAATCATTTTTGGTCTGACAGTGCACCAGGCTGAATTTTAGCAGGGTGGGAAAAAGGAATTCCAGAGAGTCCACTGGATTAGACAGTTACTAGTTCAGAAATTCAAGAAGCTTATTTCTTTAAAAAAAGAAATTTCTCACTAAAAGCAATGTTAGAAAATCATGTGGGAGAATGTTTTTCTGAATAAAGCCGATCCTTTAGGTTAAACTGTTTCTTAATAATTAGGTATGTAATATGCTCAAGTCTAAATGCAAATGAAACAGTAAAAACATATTCTGGAGAAGATTTGATTAACTCTGAGCATTAGCTCAAACAAACAAACAAAAAAATCTATAATACCATTGTGATTTTTTCTTTGTGAAATTCTATTTTATGCTTGTAATTATTGACCACTGTTTTCATTAAAATGTGGTAGGAAAGGACACTGTAAATCTTTATTGTATACATTTATCATTCATCAGTCATTGTTAATTTGCTAAGTTGATATGCGAAAACTAAATATTTCCTGCCCCTTCTATTCCTTTGATAAGTTTGCCTCTTGGTTCATCTCAGAATCCCATATTCTATTGTCATTTTTCCTGCATAGAGCTAAATTGACCATAGCTTGCTTTCCTTAGCTGTGTTTACAATAGCTGTGCAATACTGCTAGTGATTTGCTTGTATTAGAAAAAGACAAAGTCAACATCTGACCACTTCCATACACTTGCAATACTCTCTGAACTTTGCAGCAGAACCTAATCTTTTTAGATTAGATTAGATTTTAGATTTAGATGTTGCCTTTAGTTTCTGGCATGCAAGAATTTTTGTGTCTCTATGGCATTTCAAGGTGATGTTGGCTGAAGTGAACTATAGAATTTCCAATACTTATGTGATGGAATACACGTAACATGGAACAATATGAAACATTGGCAATTAGTTCAAATATTACTCTTCTCCTGAAGCCTTCTCTTTGTATTTTGTTTGGAAAACTTTGCCTCAGATTTGTAAAACAATAGCAGTAATGAAACCAGAGACTTTGTTTGGTGAGAGTCTCATCATATATAACTCCAAAATGCAAATTTCCAAAGCGACTGATCACTGCTTTAGATTATAAAATTACAATTTCTTTGACCCCTCCAACCTCAAATAATAATAAAAAAGCACTATTGTTATGATCCATGCTTTTTTCCATCTCATATATATTTGTACTAAAATTCAGGCTTTGTAAATCATCTTTGTAAATGCACATCTCATTTGAATGAAGATTGTTCTTCAGGCTACATAGATATGACCTAATTGAAATAATGCACATAAACACATATGCACAGCCTACCTTTCTGGCAATTATCTCATTAATAAATAAAGGATAATCTAGTAGAGTGGCAACATCATTCTCTAACTGAAGCAACAGCAATGCTAACAGATGTTCATTTGACATGGATGAATAGAGGTATGTTTTTATCACGTTAAGCTAGGGAAATCTATAACATTCAGATGCTGCAGTCACAAAACCTGACACTAATTTCTTGTTACAATTTTGGGAGATATGAAATAGACTGTGTTTTTATACAAGCATGAGGAACTGACATTTATATTCATTTTCCCTTTACAATATATCTCTGGTTCTTCTGATAGTTGAGAATCTTTATCAGCTCAGTCAACAACATGTTCATTCCTTTTCTAATCATTTCCACTGCTCACTTATACACAAGTCTTCCCTGCAAATTGCATTTCTGTCCTTTGGAAACAAATGTTTCCATAAGACCATTTGAAAGATTATACTAAAATACAAAAGGATTCTTCCACTGTTCATTTTTTTTTTCCTACTGACAGATAAGACTTTGTATAGAATAAACAATAGAAGCTAAACATGTTTAAATTAAAAAATATGAATATATAATTTTTGCAAAAATGTCCCTCATGTTGCTCTGTCACATTCTAAAACAAATCATCTTGTATTAATACAATAGTTGTTTGCAAAGATGCCTTTAATATCCCTCAGTAAGACCTACCAAATCCCAAAGTACCAAATGCAACATTGGTATTTTGAGAGGTAAGAGAAAAGTTATTTTTAATTAGTACATATCTGTAATTTCTACAATGGTTCCTGAGAATGCCTTATTATTAATTTCTAGAAAGACTTTTCTTTCAGAAAGTCCGGTCTCACAGACTTTTACATTCTTTTTTTTCCTGCATGGTTGGTTACTTCTATTGGTGATTCAGAGTTATAATCTATATGCTTCCTTCCTGTCTGAAACCCTCTGTATGCAAATGTTTATGGTTGCAATGAAGCACAGATGACAGCTATACTTTTTTTTTTTCTCTTTATTTCACAGCAGAATTTCTCCTGTCCTTCTCATAGACATAAATATAGACAAGTATTTACTTTGTTAGACCAAGGCTTGGGATCCAGCAGCAACATAGTAAATCTCATGAATGTAGACCTGCAGAGAAGAACTTCTGTACAATATTATCTGCCTGTTACTTTTATTTGCAATATCTTGGGAACTCTTCTTCAACATTTCATCTAGAATTTTGGCCAAAAGTAATAAATAATGTGACATGCAAAGCATTATGTTTTCTTCTTGGAGAGTTTCTTTATGGAAATGTTTGTTAACTCTTTTGCATTGATTAAAACATTATGTTTGAACCAATAAAGAGTGACAAAACAAAAACACCATAGTTATTCTTCCATAAATGGCTTTATAAACCTTCACATTCTCCAGTTGTCAACAAACTGCTCTGTGATTGTTCGGAGCAGAAGCTTTCTTTTCTAACCAAAGTCACAACTAAGCTGATGTCATGAGAAAGACAAAGAAAAATCTTTGATGAATGAAGCCTTTGCACTTTTGTTGCAAAATGCATACATTAACTGAGGCTCTCTGATTGTAATGTCAAACCCTTATCAAAGAAGTCTAGTGAGACTTCATTGTTTTTCTCTGAGAATTCTAAATTATAATGACAGTAAACTGCTCTAGGCACCATGCATTTCAGGTGCATTATTGTGCTTCACAGGAGGCTAGAATCACTTGAGCCTTCAGTCTAATGCTCTATTCCACTAGCTAAAGTGTTCTAAAAATGACCCAGAATGCTTTGATTTTTATGTATAATTGTTTAAGGAATATGATTATTCTTAGTAAGTGTCATTTAATGTCTGTTTAAAATGTCATATCCATGCTTGTTGGAAATTTATACTTGTTGTTTATTTTCTACCTAATTATAAAAGAAAAAATTGCTTGTGGAGATGAATACCCAGCTGCATATTCTCACATGAGAACTCTTGAATTAGAAACTACATTAATTCTCAAATTTGAAAAAATAGCTAAAGAGTTGCTGAATGGATTTTAAGGATTTTATTAATTATTTTTGTAAACAGTTCATTAACATCCTATTTTCCTAGTCATTTTCTCTTGGATAGATTTAATTCACCTGTTGCATATGAAAAAGAGTTAAAATTATTTAGATTATGATAAAGATTTTTTTTTGAGGGGCAATATTATTAGTTTCATGCAAAGTAGATAATCTGCCAAAAGAAAATGATCAGAGAAAAGTTGGTGCAGGCTTTTTTGTTTTATTTTGTTTTTAATCTTGAGTTATTTATATTGGAATAATTATTTATATTGAAATAAAAACAAACAACAACAACAACAAAACAGACATTTACGTGTTATGAAGATTGGATATATTTATTATTATAATCCAGCTTATCCTAGATTGCTAAGTAATAAACATAAGTCCTGTTTTCCTTAATGATGTGGAAAAAAAAGCATAATATGGAATAAAATACAATGTAAGCCCAGGTGTATTGCTACAGGAAGTTTATTCAGGAATTTCCCTCTTCTTTTTCTTTCACTGTCATCCCTAAGTTTCCAAGGCTCTTTTGGTCTGGGTTGCTCAAGTGGTGCAGGAAGCTGCGTGACACATATGTGCTATTTATGACAAGATTGGGAGGTAAATTTCTGTTTGCCCAGAAAGACTGTGCCTCTCCATCCAGGTTTGGGCAAGCTGATGTCCTAAGACCTCCTGTTGCAGCCATGTAATGATGATCTGCTGCTGAAATCCGTCTGAAAATCCCCTTTTTTTTTGTTCTTCAAAGCACAAACACTGAAAGTAAACAAGTATCATAAAGCCCACAGCAAGTCAATTTCTCTTACAAAAAGAAAGATCCCAAAGATATGATATACATTGCGTGTAATGCAAAGGCCTCTGGTCCTTAAACTCATACTGATTAGGTAAATCTCTAATTTCACTAATATATTTACTAGAGTAAGTGAATGATGTTTTAACTGGTGTAGTTGCATGGAGTTTGCCAGATAGGCTTCAGATTTTGGGATGGATGGAGGAGAGTCATTACAAAGCGCATCGTGATCATAGGATTTGCAAACAGGGCTGTTTTAAAAGCAGTGCCTTTCCTTAAAGGAGAGCTTAGTTAGATGATTAGTAAACCCTGATTCTCTAACTGGATTGATGTGAATAAATTTTAACAATATCTAGTGCTGAAGTCAGGAGTGGGATTTTTTTTTTTAGAGGAAGTGATAGATAAAATAATATAGCATGCAATATAAGCACAAAATTAAACACAATTTATCCCCTTACTGAAAATTATATGTAAGGATGTTTTACTCCTTAACTTCATTTCATGACTTCAGTGCATTGCTGGTCTGTAAGAGAATTATTTCAAAAACATTTCCGCCACCGAAAGAAATGTCAGAAATGTCTATTACTGCAGGTTATTTAAAGGTTGTCCCATCACTTTGCCTAGGCATTCCACATCTGGGGCAAAAATAATAAATGACAACAATAAGAGAATTGTGCAGACATAACCCTGTGCAAAGGGTTATATTATAATGGGAACAATCAATAGAGACATGAAAAGACAGAGAAAGAAATCTGAGCTGAGGTAGAGAGTAGAGTGCAATCTGCGTCATGACCTTGCAAAGTCCAGCCAAAATACATGGATTTTTAGAAAGGGGAAAATTCTTCAAAATCTTGTCACAATTCTGAGTATTCTGCTATTTTTTTTGACTTTTTTTTTGCTCTGTTTGGCAGCCTGAGTTACCATCTGCAGAAAGCTTTTGAAAGTATACGTGATAAGCAAAGTTGCTTTGTGTGCTTTAACAAGTTCTATGTCAGCAAAAGCTAGTTCTGAAGGTTTTAGTGCTCTATTACAAATCAAGGACAGACCACTAAAAAACAACAACCAAACAAATGAACAAATAAAAAAAAAGTTGATGTTTAATAGTATTGGACTTAAGGAAAGTGCTGTGACATCCGGGTTGTTGGGGGAGGGGAGATTAAAACATACATGTGTGTTGTACATGTGCATTAGAATTAGAATCTAGTTGGTGTGTCTGGAAGAAATAGTTATCTGCTAGTAAAGGATAACTCTTAGGTGGAACTTGCAAGCTCTTTTCTAGGAAAGATAAAATATCTGAAGGGATAAGCATGAGAGAATTAAGGAAACCAGAAGTAGTCTGAACCATATAACCCCCAAATCCCTGAGAAGAGACACTGCCTAAATTTCTGCAATGCAAACACACAGTTTGAACTACACAGCTGGGCTGGAGGAAGTTCACGTTTTTATTATTATTTTCTACTTATTTTCTGTATTGAACATGTTTATTTTTTACAGCTGAAACTAGACAAGTGACTTTTTTTCAATGCCTGCTATATGAATTTTGAAGGGTGATTTAAGTGCATCTGCTCAAATATGGCTAAAATAACTACTCACAAGCACAAACTAGCATTCCCATTCAACAGATTTTTGCTTTTAAATTGTCTGAACCTGCTTCAAAACATGAAAGATTTGGGAAAAGATTGCAAATGAAAAACAGGAACATTTCTGAAAGGTTCAATAAAAAGGAGTTATCTTGATTATTTCTCTGTTCTCAAACCGGCTGGAGAATCCATCTGCTCAAGAAAGCTTGATTTGTACTAAGTCCAAAGGACACATTTATTTGACCAAGGTTGTTATGCTATTCCTTCTAAGAATATGTCCTTTTCTAAAAACACAGAATGCAAGACTAACCTTGTGTCCAGGGTTTGGGTTCTTCTTGTAAAGAAACTGTTACTTTCATCAAGGAGAAACTTCAGAAATATGTGTCAATAAGGAACTTACTTTCATCTAACAGTACAGGTGACTTTTACAGGGCAAGGGGAAAAACACTAGTAAAAAAGCTTGAGAAAAGTAGTATTTTACCTGCCTTCTCTGCTTCACTTGTTAATAAATAGAAGGATATATCATATCTGCAGACTTTATTACACTTGAAAAATATAAAGTTCTTAGAAATCCAACCTAGCAAACCACAGAATGTTAAGAGCTGTTGTATTACCCTGGTATAATAAAGTTGCATACAACCAAACAGCAGTAAATCAGGATCTGTGAATAAGGTTTTTATAGGCTATAGGCAGGAGACTGAAATAGCATGTAAAATAGGCAGTGAAGGAGCCTGTTCTTTCCACTGATGCATATGATTGAGCATTTTCACGCGTGATGCATAATGGGAGTCTAGCAGATTTTAGGAAGGATATACCTCTCCTGTTACAGATGGAGCTTGCTGTGGAGTATTAAAAATTCACCTATATAGTGACGGTATAGGTATGTAGGTGTTGTGTATTTTAATATTCAGAATTTAAACATATCATAAATATTCCCTTTATGAGTGAATTCAGAGTGAATTTTAATTCTGATTGCCTTAACTGAGGGTTGTGAGTACAAGCAACCTGCAAGATCAAGCCTTTACACACTTCAAAATCCTGAAACTATATGCTAGCAGGCTCTTTTGCACTGGAGTTAGATAGGTTCTTTAACCCTCGCTAAAGAGAACTAATTGTCTAAAGAGACAATTATTCCATCCTTTTACTCTATCTGATAACTATTTTATTACTACCTAGAATCAGCATTCATGAAGAACAACTGTTTAAGAGTTTTAGGACAAAAAAATTGAAAAAGGATAGATGTATGTATATAATGAAAGACTGCTGGCTTAACCAGCATATGAAAATCTGATCTCAAGGTTAAGTTAACTTGGCTGCTGCTTCCACTCTTTCTCCAAATATAACCAGCATATAAAAATACTAAACCAATATTTATTTGAGCAGACAAGCAAAGAAATAAAGGCACTATTAACTGGCTACAAGAAAAGGATGATCACGGGCCATGACAATGTCAAATCCCAATGAATATGAAAGAGCTTAATTTTCACATTCATATTACAAGTCCTCAGCTGTTTCCCTCGTTGCTGCTTAAGGTAGGACAGACAACACATACCAGGATAACCAGCTCTATGTTTTTTCAGTTCACCAGGAAGTCTGGAATTTACCAGTTTTGAGACAACTATACTGTATACTGTTCTTAACAAACATCTTTCATATTGGAAGCGGCAAACTGCTTGTCCATGTTGCCATACATCTACAGTCTATCTTAGGCTCCAAAACTTTGTATTCAGCATTTTCATCCTAGACTCTTCCTTTAGCTGAGATCAAGCAGTCAGATTAGAAATGAGTCTGGAACGTTGATGGGAATTTCTGCACTGCTCATGTTGCAAACTGCTATGATCTCCTGGTTTCATCCTTGTAACGCTCATCTGATGAATGCAAAGCTCAAGAGGTTCAGTGGTAGCTGGAATAACGTAATGACTGAGGAGACAATAGAGAAAATAGAAGAAATCCCATCCCAATGGAAAAAAAAAGTGAGGAGGAGATGGAAGAGGAATCACATATGTTGCTATGTACTGCTGAGATACCTCTCTCTAACACAAGTAGGATTCTTGTCACAATTAACACAACAAATAACGATGTATAATTACTTGTAGGAAAAACTAGCCTCATCTGTGAAGATGCTTAGGTGTTTATTCTAGCAGTGATAACAGTATGCAGGGTTGTTTTTGTTAGCCTGAAAAAAAAAAAAAGTACCATTGATTGTTAGTCTCCCTTTCTCTTTTTCTTCTTCATAATTATAGAGGAAGCCAGAAAAAAAGGCAGAAAAACAGTACTTTTTGAAGGAAAAAGCTCTTCAGTGATACAGAGACTTTAGAAAACAAAGAGCAAGTTCTGGGGTTAGCTTGTTCTTCTTCTTATTCTTTGTCCAAAGTTAAGAAAGAACAGCTGCTTCTGCGTTTTTTTTTGTTTTTAACTACTTGACAAAGCTCATCTTGCTTGTCTTTCCTTTTATGGAAATAAACCCATGACAGTACAGAAGAGATATGAACTCTTCTGAGAGCAAGAATGCAGAGAGCGAAATAACTCCTCCAAAGCACATGCTCAATGCAATAGTCTATGTTTTCACCTTGAAGCCTTTTGCCAAAAATTTCATGGATAAATTCTGGTCTCCACAACTACAATTACCTAGTACTGTTTTTCTGCCTAATCTGTTCTATAAAGTTCTATCAGCAAAGCTGTTAGCATCTTAGCTTAGTGGAACACACACTTGAGGAAAAAAAAAAAAATGTTCTTTGCACCTTGAACCCACTATAATAAACAGTGATGGACAGAGGATCTGCCATATTCAGGCTTCCCTAACCTTCTAAGGCAGGGACGTGAGAAAGCTCTAAGAGTACAGCCAACACACAAAGTTTTATTGTTAATCTTCTTTTCTTATATTCTCTTTATTTAAACCCGTGCTTCTGGAATCATGTGAAAAATGTACATCAGATTATTATTATCAGTCTATTAAAGGGTATTTTGAAGCCATTCCTCACTAAAAAAAAAAAAAAAAAAAAAAAAAAAGCATACTGCTCTAGATCTGTGTTAAAGCTGTTGTTCTTAGGAGAATAGCAAGAATGGAGGAAGCCAAGGGGAATGGCATGGTTTCTGTTAGCTCCATAAGGATGGACAGACAGATCAGCTACCCTTTCCTTTTCCCTACCCTCTACATCTATCTTGAAGGAGAATTGTAAGGATCTTGGATGCTGTCTGCTATCTGAAAATGATCAGGCCCATGAAAGTAGCCATGAAGCTAAATTTAAAATTTACCCCCAAGATCAGAATGTGCAGTTGGCATTGTCTAGTAGTCCTCTCCTAATGGCAGAGCTGAATAGCAGCCAAAGCATTTTTATGTTTTAATGTGATTAAAAAAAAAAAAAGACTTCCAAGATGTTCCTTGATCGATGAGGAAATCAGATGCTGAAACTATCTCTTTAAATGTCTGTATTACAAAAATACAACCGTATTTATGAAATAGATTGTGGTTGTATGAAAATGTTAATTGTTTTCTGGTCTACAAGGAATTTATGAAGTAACCTTAAAGAATGATGAGCTTTGAACTCTTGGAAGATTCATATCACTTTTGTTTATTCAATGCATCTAAGATGTGATTGTCCAAAACAAGAAGGTAGGGAAAGAAAATTTGAAGGAGAAATGTGTAAATTAGCAGTCCACAATTTTGGAGCTTATTCCAGGATTCTGAGATAGATATGGAGTGTTTTAAAGGTTGGCAAATGGGTAGGTGAATATCAGAAAGGGAATCAAATTTGATATTATTCAGATGGTGATTTTAAGTGCCAGAAAACTTATTTAGTAAAATGTATAGAAGAACTGCATTTAACAATTTTCCTTCTGTTGCACTTTGATGCGAATTGCAGAGGCATATCGCTTTCTTCTGGGTGCGCTTAAAAAGCAAGCAAGCCCCAAATCTCTAAGTACTTTATGTAATACAAATTATAGAAAAACAAGTCCCTACAGCTTTTATCATAGACCTTTGAGTAATAAGTAGAAAAATAAGTGCCATTGATTTGTTTAGGGATAAACAAAAGAAGGAACTATGTTACAGAGGACATCAATAATGGACTATGAAAATGTGTAAGGAAGAAGTAAACCTCAATCCTTCGCCACATGGGTAAATAGTTGTTTGTCTAATAAATAGGAATAGAGTTGATATTTCTGTTCTGATAATGTATTTTCCAAAACATTAGAGAAGATGTAGAGCTGTACTGTGCCAGATAAAGCACCAATCATGATGATCAAACACAACAGCAGCAGAAGTATTAGAGCAGAGAGCAGGATTAGGAAGAGGTATGAAGGAGATTATGAAAAAATGGTTGTATTTAGCAAGGCTTAAAATGGATCTCAGAACAAGATCTCTAAGAAAAGATGTCTGAAAAAAAAAAAAAA
>VZSV01000031.1:419893-452590 GCA_013398735.1 Nothocercus julius
GGAGAGCGGCTGAGCAATGACATCCGCCAGCTCCTGCAGCACTCTGGGGTGCATCCCATCAGGGCCCATGGATTTGTGGGTATCAAGTTTCCTTAAGTGCTCAAATAATGTAAGATTGTATGAGAGCATTATTTCTCTGAAATTACCTTAAAAATTTACATTTGCAATCACTGTGTGCCATCATGTAGTGAAAGAAAGTTGTTTTATTTTAAGAGGATAGCAGTCTCATGTCACCCTTTCTAACACTATGAAAAAATATATGTTTAATCAGAAGACTATCTATGACATTAACATTTATAAATTCTCCTATTCTGGAATGAAAATGGGTCCTTCAACCATCCTATTTTAGAATAATAAAAGTCAGTGTCTCAAAAAAATAAAAAAAATGACTTGTATAAAATTTTTATTTTGTTCTCAAATTCATCACTGAATAAACTTGCACAGTACTGATTTTAAATAAAGGTGGTATTTATTGAAACCAATTGTAGTGATTTAGAATTTTTCTGGGATTAGTGCCCAGCTTGTAAAGGATAACTAGAATCTTGAAAAACATTCAATAACCTCGATACATTTTATGTCATTACAATTATGTCTTTGTTCAGGCTTATCATGCTCTCTATTTCACAAGAACTATTGATCACCTGTCTTTATTAACATTACACAATAGTTTTTATTTCGGAAACATGTTCAGCATCCTTAGGACAGAAGAAATAACAGCATGATTAAAAATCAGCTTTTTAGTTTCAACTCAATCAAAGCTTCATTTCTTAAAAATGTAATCTGCCTGTATTATTTAGGAATCACTATAATTTGAGGTCCTAACCAAATCTCTTCAGCTATCTTCCTAGGGATATTTTTCAATGCTATTCAGTCTTTGACATATTTTCTGTGTATTTTCTTCATTTTTATTTTTGTCTCAATTAGGTTTATTTTGAAAATATGAATGCCTCCAGCAGAACTGCTTCACAGTGATATTCCACCAAGTCTAGCAGTCTCAACAGTTTTGTTCGGTAAGGAATAGCTTCAGAAGACAAATATTTTAAAAAAATAAGGATACCATGAAATGAAGGTGGGCAAACATTTGTGAAAAATTTGTGCATGGTCTATGAGAGGTAAAGGACTAGATTTTGCAAAGATGACTATAGAAAGGACCATTAAAATATTCCCATTTTCTTTAATGGAAACACAACCAAATCTCCTTTAGGAATTTTCATATCATCCACTTATATGAGTTTCCTGATAGTGTTTTAATTTTGTAAAAGTGATTTTTAATAATAGTGTTAAAAAGGAAAAAAAAAAAGAAAAAGGATCAATAATTGTTCTTTTATCGACATTGTTGTAAGAGCTTCTATTCCACCCCTACAGCGGTAATTTTCTGGCAGTGATTTTGCATACTAACAATGCTTTACTGCAGAAAATATATGCTGTAGAAGTCCCACCATCCATTAATATGTTAAGCTTCTCTAAGACACTATCTAGCAAGAACATTATATGTTAATTCCTTACTACCATTCCTACTACCACTATCACAGTTTGTATTTCAATAGATATCTTCACATTTAATGTTCTAGAGAAATATATTTTTAAAATAGTGTCCTTATTATTATATTTACCAATAAAATTCTGCTGGTCACATGACAGATTCAGTTAGATTTAATATAAAAATAAAATAGTGAAAAAAAAATTATATATCCACTGTTGTAGATATTTCAACATAATTGATTGATAGTAAGTTAGATCCTGACCTATCAAATACGAATCGGAATATGAACTCTCCAGAAACTTGTTTCTGTATCTCTACCATATTAAAACATGTCCTCACTTGCCTTCAAAACATAAAGATACCTTTTATTACTGAATAGTTTGAAAAAGGCCTATATCTGTAAAAATGGCATATATGTGCAAATGGTATTAGTTTTTTTAAAATGTCATGAATGCTAATATAAGCACTTACAAAACTTAGCTACTAATTTTGCTAAGTGTTAGCTGAGAGAACTTGAGAGATCTCTCTTATGCACTCTCTTATGGAGTATTTCCATGTATTTATCAGGTGTTTATCATCAGTTTAACAAGAATGAAAAGATGGAATACAACGTGATTAAAAAGTTTTTTCTTTACTTTAATTGAGATCTAACATTGACATATGCTTTGCCATTAATATATTTCGCAAAGTGAATTGTTTTCAAATTTGTAATTTCTGATTCATAATTAAGTGAATATTGGTCTGGGTACACTTAACAAATATAAAAGGTAAAAAAATAAAAAAAATGTATTTAATCATTTTAAATTTTACTTAATTTTAACCTAAAAAGGTAAATTCATGTACCTCTGAATTCAAATCTCTAAAGTTAATATTAAAAAGATTGGTTAACAATCATATAACTGCTACATGCTACTATACTGTTTTCCATACTGGGAAAGTTGAATAGTAATTGTATAGATGTTATATAATATCATCCACCATTTCATTCAATGTTTTGAAGACATTATTGAATTGGAGATACTTTGTTTGAAATTCCATCTTCCCCTCAAAAAATAACAAATGAACAAAAAAACAGAAAACAAAGGGAAGGGTTATCTGTGCTTAATCTGTTTTTTATTTTCCTTTTCCTTTTTTTTTTTTTTTTTTGGATGAACACTTTCAAACAAATAAGTTCATCAGATGAATACAAAATAAAATGATAATCAGTAAGTTAACACAGCAGGATTACATGCATAATTTTCATAATGTCAGTGTGCCAGCTTAAACTTCGTTGGTCAGATATTGCTAACATGTGTTAGATCTTGGTATTTAATTCAGCTGCCCTTTGTCCTGCCACAATCCATTACCAATACCATTTGTACTGTAACACCATAGAAATGTATTTGGTTTCCCTTGAGTAGCCATTCACAACCTTTGATTTCACACTCTATCAGGTTTAGATCGGATATATTTCCCTGAGTGTGGGGCTGCCTTTTTGATAGATAACTCCTGCCTTGGAAAGTCTTCGTTCCTGAATCAAAGCCTGACAGCTGGGCTAGGGCCAGTTCTTTTTTTTCTATACACGTTACTGGAAGAAATTCAGGGTCACTTGTCCAACCACCATTCCTTAGGGTAAAGGAGTGGCTGACCACAAGCTTTCTGCTCTAAATGGATTGTTTAAAACCATTAATACTGATGTTTAGGAGAATACACTGAACAAATGGGTTGGATGTTTGTGCTAGAATAAAACTGAAGATAAAAACAAGAGTTGCTTGCCATTAGACAAAATGTAAGTATGCATATATCTCAAAGCAGAAGTTCCTATGCTAATGTTTTAAATGTTAGCTATTAAAAACAAAGTCGTCATTTGACATAAAATTTCTCTTCTTGGCAACAGATAAATTAAAGAGAAAAACAGATGAAGGGCTGAATGCAGTTTTGAGTCCCTGGCTCTGCAAAATATGAGGAACAATTCAAGAAAGACCAAGACCATTAGAGAGCAAGGATGATATAAAGTTAAGGAAACATGAACTCTGACGGAAAATGAAAGGATAGAAATGGTTTAGAGGGAAAAAAAAAAAGAAAATCAAGAGGAAACAGCCTTGAAATGCATAAAAGTCCCACAAAGAGGAAGGGAACTGTGAAGCTGAAGAATAAATTGCTTGGAAAATCTGTCCTGTTCTCTGAAAGGTAGCAAGCAGTTCAGGTCACATAGTGGAGAGAAGTGACAGTAGGTTGCACAAGTACGATGGGAGGCTTCGGACCGTAGATTAGAGCAGAATTCCTTGATGCAATTCCTTGTAGGCAGAGATGAGTGCAGAGACAGAATCACCATTTTAGCTTCCTCCTGTCTTAGCAAAAAAAAAAAAAAAAAAAAAAAAAGTGTCATGATGGAAAAATACACAACAGAGGCCTGTATTTGCTATTCAGCAGCCATTTCATCACCACCCTCAAAAAAAAAAAAAAATCATAATCCTGCCAAACTCTACTACTGGACTATTGATAGCACTGCATAGACATATTTGGTGGCAATGACATTTATGTAGCTAATCCTGTCTTTGAGGAGGAGGATATCATAAGCTTTGGAAGATCTTGCCAGGTATTGGACTTAATAATCATTGTCTCATACAAAAAAAGTGGAGAAGTTCATAAACATCACTGATATATTTATGTGACACATTAATCTGGTAGAAGATGGATTAAAAGCAAAAGAGATGCATAGATGCTGAAAACTCTTCTGTATCATACTTGGGATCTCCTTGTCCTCCAGAATACTGCAGTGTCTGCAGCAGTTTTATCTTTATTCACTCAGGCCATTTTATGTTTTAACCCATTCAAAAATCATGCTCCAAGAAGATGGTTTTAGAGACAGGAAATGCTCTCACAATGCCCTGGCCAATTGGACTTCTGAAATAGTCATACTCTTGATTCCTGCACAAATCTAGCCATTACCTGGAAAGAGAAGAACTTATACAGCCAATAAAACCCTTTTTTTTTTTTTTTTTTTGAGTTCATGTGATGACTATTTCAAAATAAAGACATTATTCCGATGTCAAAATTTTACTCATAGATATTGTTAATGGTAAGAACTGCAATGGTAATCCAAACATAGATTTTAATAAATTAAGAATATATCTAAGAAGGACATAACAATCTAAATGTTTTTCAGATCATGTGCTCAGTGTGTGAGGATAATACATTCTCATTATTGTGCAGATCTGTAAACAAATATTTATCATTCACAATCATAGCTGTGTCAACAACTTCATAGGTAGGCTTTGGAATTTTTTCTGTTCTGTAGAAATTTTCTTTGTTTGGAGTTAGAAGGAATTTTTTCTAGGGTAATTAGAAAAAAAGGGAGAATGAAATAGATTCTGTTCCCTCTCACTACTGAAGTGTAATCCTTCTAACAGTGGTTGTTATCAGTTGAAAGGGTCATTGCTTTGGTGTTCTTACGGAATATAAAAGAAAAAAAAATAAATCCTGACATGAGTGCTCCTCTAAAAGGTTCCCAGAATCACTGATTCATTGATGTTGAAAGAGACCTCTGGAGATTGTCTTGCTGTTTGCCAATTTCACCAGCTTGTTAAGATCCTCCGAATGGCAGCACAATCCTGTGATATATCAGCTATCTTTCCCAGTTTTGAATCTTTTAAAAACTTGCTGAGGATGTACTCTGTCCCACCATCCAGGTCATTAAAGATGATGTTAAACAGTATTTACCCCAGCATCAGCTCTGAAGACACCCCAGCTAGTGACTGGCTTTGAACTGGCCTCTGTACTCTTGATCACAGCCCTGTGAGTCTGGCATTTTAGCCAGTTTTTAGTCCATGTCAATGTCTATTTATCTTGTCTATACTTCATCAACATATGAGGATGTTATAGGAGACAGGGTTGAAAGACCTGTTGAAGTCAAAGTAAACAAAATCCTTTGCTCAAAATCTATATAAACCAATATAGCAATTCCATTCTAAAAGGCTATGGCCAGGTAAGACTTCCACTTTGTAAACCAATGCTGACTTTTCCATCAATTTTCTCCTTACAAAGTCTGGAAATGTCTTCTGGGCAGATTTTCCAGGAATCAGGGTGAAGCTGACAGGCTTGTCATTCCTCAGATTCTCCTTCAAAGTCCTGCACTCCACCACCTCGTAGTGCTCCCCATCTTCACTTTATCAACCATTTTTTCCTTGTTTGTAAGAATCAGGTCCTGCAGAGTTCCTTCCCTTACTGAGATTGCCAGAAGTTATCAGTGATGCACTCCAGAAACTTCCTGGACTGCTTGTGCTCTGATGTTTTGTCCTTAAAATAACTATAGCAGTGGCTGAATTCCCCTATGAGGGATAGTGCATTTTGATGTGAGGCTTCTTCTGGATGTATGAAAATACATCTAAAAAATGCACAGATTTATCCACAAAAGATAATAAAATGTCTGCAGTGGTTACATACGGAAAATAAAAAAGAATGAAAAAAACCTGTAAATAAACCAAATGAATAAATTAAGAATCAGGAATACTCATTACCATGTGTTTGTTGGTAACAGATGTCCATTCAAAAGAATATACATTTAAAATTATGATATCTCTAACCTACACATTAAACTGTAAGTAGACAATTACAGAAGAGGGTAGTAACTAACTACCTCAATAGTCACTCAGAATTGTGAGAGTATGAATGAAGTTACATCTGTTACCAACAAACACATGGTAATGAGTATTCCTGATTCTTAATTTATTCATTGCACCACCCTAGATAAAGTTGGTGTTGCTCTTCTCATGCTGGGAAGAGACATCCACACACTTAGACTGAACTTTCAAATCTAACTCTCAGATAAGGATGTATTTATCAAGATCAATTTACATTTTCGTTCAGGAATCCTTGAGCCATAAAGTGTCTAAGTTAGGCTGTGTTCTGATATGCTTGTATGTTTTGTTTTGTTTTGTTTTTTGTTTTTTTTTTTTTTTTTTTTCTTTCACCATGTATGCTTTGTTAGCAATTGTTGGATGCAGAATGCTAGCTTAGAAAAGTCCTTAATTCAGCTCAGTATAGTCTTTACTTTTAGGTCTGCTGCTGTCTCAGAACCTTGCCTTGTATAACCTCAGAGAGGAAAGAGTAAGGATAAGACCCAAAACAATTTTAAGTGGTAAGGAGAAATCCAGAAAGACATTAGCTTACTTTGATTTTGTTTTGCCTTAGCTACAACTCTCAGCATACATATTTAGAGTGCAATAATGGTTAAAGTATTTTCAGTTCAGGCACATTTAGTGCTGTTCTGTTATCCAGGTGTCAGGGATGATAAAGTTTTATCATGCTTATATTATACTTTAATAAAAATGGCAACATTGTCACATGTCTGAAATGCAAATTAATAGCAAGAGATCCATCCATGCTCAAAGCTCCATCCATCCACTCTTCCTTAGCAAAATACATCAAAAGACATTTCTTTTTTGTAAGTAATTTGTGTGAATTATAAATCTCCAAGCATATTTGGATTATTTTTTTTTCTCTCTCTGAACAGCATGAATAATTAACTCACAACTATTTTAGGTTTTCAGATTATCAGATTTTTTTAAAAAAGATAGCTTTACTAAGTTTATTTCAGAAATCAGCTGTGAACAGCTGTGAAAGAAAAAAGCCAGAAAAGACAGTAGATGTCTAATTTTTCCCTCAGGATGGATGGATGGATGGATAGATAGATAGATACATAGATAGATAGACAGACAGACAGACAGACAGATTTTTTTTTTTTTCTGATTATTATAGCCTGGAAGATAGAAGTATGGTTTACTTCTGTAAATGAAACATTTGATGTGGAAATTGCCAAACACCTTATTTTCATTTTTCACATCACTCTGAAGTGGAATTTCACTTCAGATGTAGTGCTTTGCACAAGTTATATGGATGAAAAAATAATTATGAATGAAATCCTGGTGTCATTGTAGTCATGGAAAAAAAATTATTCCTCATCCAATAATATATAAAAGGTCATTACAGTAACAATTTGCATTTAAATACGACTTCTAACTAATGTTTAATAGTTCCATCAAAATACAACAACCTGAATTAGTTTTTAATTGATATTTTTAGATGAGTTTCTACCTGATATTAGTTAATGCAAACTAACCTAACTATGCTCAGCTTTTCCTTACAAGTAATGTCAACCATATTGGTACTCATCTTAAACACAGTAAAGTAATTAGAGACTTTGATTTTTTCCAAATGGAATCTTCCAAAAACATCCTGGATAGTCTGAAGGTGTATGTTCATGCACTAAAAACTAACTTTGGGCAAAATGTTGTGGGGTTTTTTTGGGTGAAGAATTATTTTTTATATCATACAGAGTAAACCAGCTAATTTGTGCTCATCAAGCACCCACATTATCCTAAATACATAATCTGTGATGTAAGAATATAACATGCTTTAACATTAAAAAAAAAAAAAATGTCCTTAAGGAAGAAGTATCAAGGCTGGATTTATTTGTTTTGGACTATCACATTTATTACAAAAGTGAATATGCTTGAAAAAAAAGTGAATTTTGTTTCTGTAAAATTATTTGGGTTAGCCTATCTTCTGTTAAATGGTCACACTGATTAAATTAATAGAAAACCTCTCCGTTTCTATTAAAAAGAAAAGTTAAAATATATCATCAATATTATTCATTCTATGCTAACGTCATTTTTTATGTAATATACAGTTGGAAATAATTAAAAAAAAGAAGACTCATAAATAGATTTGATTTTATTCAAATTACTATTTCAAATCTCTGTGTTAGAAAGCTCTAGGACAGATATTGTAGTACTGCAGGAAAAGCTTAGGCTAATCTTTTTGCTATGTTTCTTAACTATATTCGTTGAACAATGAATATAGTTAACTACATATATAGTTCAATATATTCAACTGCTGTTAACTGTGCAATTAAATTCAGATAGGACAGAAATGTCTCTGAATGATCAAAGATCTTCCTTTCTTTTAAACCAATTTAAAATATGATTTTATATATGATTCTCTGATCAATATTATGCTTAGTTATATTATTTATTGCCAGTTATTATTTAAACCAGTTTACATCATAAATAAACGTCAAAGTTAACCTCCCATTACTTCTTCTCTTCTACATAATTTTAGGGCATCAAACTCTATGTCCACTTTTACAGCAAAACTAGTCACTAGTAAACTATTTTTCTTTGAAATACTTTCATTTACTTTCTCTGACTATCCATAAAAATTTGCAATATGATTATTTTATAAAATCACTCACAAAAATTCATATCTACATTCCATATACTTGACAATGACAAGACATTTAGTATTGTTTGGCCATAGATTTTCACACTAATTATAGTTATCTTAATGTTGTAATTACAGTTATCTTAATGTTGTGTTCCTTATGTCTGTTGGATCTAGTATTTAGAATGAAAAATTTCTATTGTGAGGATGATTTTCCATTATATGTACATATAGAATTGTTTGAAAGATCTAGAAAAAATGGTAAAAGGCTCCCATTTATTTGATTTGCCTTTGGCTCAATGCTCAAGTCTTTAAAGAGCAAATGTGAGACTGGACACCGAGATCTTGAAGTCCACTTCAGTACAATTCCTATGTTTGCTAGACAAAGAATGGAACTAGTGCTTTTTCTTCACTGTCAATATTAGATCCCTACAATTCTTTTCCTTCACAAGAGGAAAAGCAACAGTAGAAATTGGTGAGCATATTTCTGTTAATACACATGCTGAATTCTTCAGACTTTGATATGTGTGTTTCCCTACACTCTTCAGAGAGTGCAGAGAAGTGCAAAAATGTTTACAGGTTGTGAAGATGTACCGGATTACAGATCAAATAACTTTTCTTTGAAAATTCATACTGATGAAACATATCATTTACTGGTTGTTTTTCTCTTGTTTAAAGTATTTCGATCATCCATAAAAAAGCAGAGCAGCCATCAAAGATTTTGGATGGCTACATACAAAACACAGCTAGTCATTCACAATTAACCCATCATTGAAAATAATTTATTGAAACTGTTCAAGAATAACTAAAACTAACATTTTTTTCAACCATTGCTTCACAGTCAGTTTGGTGAAAGAGAAAGATTATGACAGGTATTAATTAACCTCATCTAGCTCTGGTTCAGAATTTTATTCCACTGCAGTAAGTCTCTTGCAGCTTTCATTACATTAACTTAGGAAAAGAAAACCAGATAGGAGATGAAATTTCTTGCAAGTCAACTTTAATAAACTGCAGTTTGCAGTTTATTCTAAGATTTTCAAGATCTCCCGTAGCAAAGAAATAGAATTTTGTCAGCTGCAGATTATAAACAGTTTAAACTGAGTTTTTCTAGTCAAGATTCTAAAATCATTTGAATTAAAGCTAATTCCCTTGTCACTGCTCTAAAATGCTCTTAATAACTCATTTTGTTTTCTAAATAACTTTCCACTAGTAGAACTTAATGATAGACACAAATCCAAATTTGGGCCCCAAATCACAAAACGCAATGATGTCTAAGGCTAGTTGGACAGAACCTGTTCTTTAGCCTACCTGATAGCGGGCAATCAGTTGTACAAATTGAATCTAAATTTCCCTCAAGATTTGGACTACTGAATATCTTAAGTGTTTGTTCTTATGCCTCCCTCAAGTCCAACCTCCTCTGCCAAATCCCCAAACCTTCAGAACTAAATTTATAGTATTATATCTTACATCTACATGCTGACAAATAGTATGTTAGTACAGGTGTCTCATTGCAGATAATGTAATTCACGCCATTTGCAGATAATGATGTTGCACAGGTGGTGAGGTTGTAATGAAATCTGAAAAACCTTTCTTAATGGTGATGTAGAGGAAGCAGTTCTTCTCTCAAAATACTATTTTGGGTTTTTTTTGTTGTTATTGTTTTTTTGCTTGCTTTTAAGTCTGTTTTTTTTGGCATGGAAATTGACAGAAGGCATAAGTATGAACATGATGGATACAA
The DNA here is from genome assembly GCA_013398735.1 of Nothocercus julius. NCBI lineage: Eukaryota > Metazoa > Chordata > Aves > Tinamiformes > Tinamidae > Nothocercus > Nothocercus julius. The sequence continues at coordinate 430,318 of VZSV01000031.1, forward strand.
CAGTACTGAAATTGTGGTTGTGTGGCGTTCAATCAAAATTCTAGTTTGCAAAGGATTTGTTGAATGTTCAGGGTTAACTTACAAGAAATGCAAAGTCCAGTTGCTTATTTCCTCTTCAGATCATCTGTAGACTTGTAGCACCTGACCAAGGAAATATTTGTCCATTTAGAAGACAAATTCTTTTCACTGAACTGGGTCGAATACAGTTTTCTTTTAAGAAATACAGTGATTCTTGAAGGGCCTTACCTGAGAAATAGGTTCAAGTATAAACTTGTGCTTTCAGGTATAATCTTGTGTCTGGAATCCTCTAGAAATGTAGTTATCAGCTTTCTCAATACAAAGAAAAGGTGGCATTGATAGGACTGTCTGCCTGTTCTGTCAGTGCCCAACAGTTATATTTTCCTTTGTGAGAGTTAATTATAAAACACAGAAACAGTCCTGAAAGCAAAGTGCAGGATTTTCACCTGAATGTGTAATGTCACAGAGGCAGTGTTCTTCCTTTAGAGCTCCCTTTGACATTATGAGCCTTGCATGATATCACTTCACCAGAAGAAGGCCGGAGAGCAAGCAGCATGCCCCATTACATACAACTAATCTATTTCAATTTGTTTAATTCAAATTCAATTAATCTAATTCAATTTGTTCAATTTCAATTCCGAAAGTAAAGATCTAGGTTCAAATCCCTAAAGCTGAGAAGACACCAGAACTTGTGTTTCTCTTTTCATGGGTGAGTATGATAGCTGTTGACAAAATGCAGTTATGTAGATGATGTTTAACTGTATGTGTTTTATCCAGGACGGATCCACTGCATATTCTGATTTTTGTTAGCTATTGTCTGGGCACACCTCTTCCATGAGGTCCCTTAGAGAACACAGATGCTGATCTTCCAGGTTCCTGATCCTCACAGTGTTTAGGCAGGATTTAGGTATATACTAGCTTGCAGTAACGCAATTCTAGGACAAGATCAGGAGAGGGTGTTAAAGGTACCTAGACGTTCTTTGGGTAAGATGCTGAGTGTAGAAACCAATTGAATGCCTCTTCTGTTCCATACTGTACTTTTACTTTTGGAAAGTTTGAGAGACAAATCATGCTAATAACCTCAAAACCATTTTTTCTAGTCATCATTATGCATTAATTCAATAATGTCAGGAGAACTGAGGACTGAGCAGACTTCTGAGATGAACCTCACCAACATTAGCTTTGTCAGAATTTGAACAAAATTAAATTTGTTTTCTAAAATGACTCCTGGAAGTCAGCTCAACAGAGGCTGCTTCTGACATTGACAACTGACATGTCCTACCAAATCAGCTGTGATGTGGATGGGAGAAAAAATAGGATATTGTAACAGCCATACGGTTGCTACTGTGTTTTATTACAAGGAGTCTGCACGCTATACTGCAGCCAGATAGTGAAGTCAAGAAAAAAGACTATTTCCCTTAATTATCTCAGTAAGCTCATTTCTGTTCTCCTGACTGTGAAATAGTTGATTGAAATACAAACAAAGGAAAAGGAAAAGATGCCTGCACATACATACAGATACATAAAAGTCTAGATAAGTGCACGTATAGTAAAAATATATAGACTAGAATGGCAATAAAAAAATTGGTGTTAATTACTTTGAGAAGACATTCTATGGATGGCTGAGTAGCCTAAAAGGAAATTACAAATTGTATTGTACTTATTTCAACTAAAATGTTTTTTAAGTGGATAAAGACAACCGAATTTTTGAACAGAGTAAAGAATTGGGAAACAACTCATTCCGATTCACCTTCTTGGAAGAGGAACGTGCTTGTTCCTATAGTGATGCTTAAATGACAATACTTACTAGAATTATTTGGTCCTTTTATCTGCCAGTGTTTGAAGATAAGCTAAAGGGAGGTCTCTTCTTGTGAAAATAAAGGCTCCACATTACTTTCTAAATCATTTAAGAAATGTGCTATATGTAAAGCAAATTCTGACATAATTACTGAGCTGAATGTAACAGTTTATTCAAAGAGGTTTTTTTTTTCCATAATCTGTATGAAACAAGAAAAAAAAATAGAAAACAAAAACTTAATAAAAATGGGCTCGTGATGTTCTCTAAAAATAATGATTATCTAAAAATAATAATAACCTCAGAAAGTTTAGAGTTCAGATGAACACCCAATTCTTCATCCAGACAAATTAAATTTCTGATGCAAATCTCACATAGAAAAGCTTTTTTACAAAGTTTTGTAGGAATTCTGTTTATAGGCCCTATTGCAAACAAAACACTGAAAGAAAAAATCTCACAAAGGTCTGTAAAATTCTACTTCCCCAGCCACCAGAGGCAAATAAAAAATTCATGAGCACAAGTAATATAATATAATTAGGAGTCTGTCTTCTCTTTCTTATTACTATCACTGCAGTAAAGGGGCAAATAAGAAAGAATTTTGTTCATAGCACAGTTTTCATAAACTTCCCATCCAAAAATACTCTGTGCTTCAGCACTTTTAGAATCTGAAATTTTAGCTTGTAGTAAGCTACTTTCCAACATTTTGGGACAAAAATAAGCTAATTATTTGAACTCTATTCACACATTCAGCATATGCGTATTTCCAATACATAAGCAACACAATGTCGCTTAAATCACTCTGGGATTCTTCTCAGGAATAGAAAACAGGCTCAGAATACAATTTCTGCCTTGTGTCAGTAGGCCATGAATGTTCTCTTGCTCACCTATGTTCCAGCCTAGCCCCTTGCAGTGACCCACTGTGACTTCTAGGTTCTTGTTAATTCTTTCCTACCACTCCTGTGCACATGCACTGCTCTGCTCTGCCCCTCGTTCTGGGCTTCTGACTCTCCTGCTACCTCCTATTCCAGGAATGAGGAGGAGCAGAGGACTGTAGGTTCCTAGTTGGTCAGAGGCTAAATGTTTATGTGCTTCAGTAGCATCCAAGCTTTGGTGTCTGAAAAGAGGAGGCAACATTGAAAGTCTAAGTACGTACCTACTTCATGTCAAGGTAATGGGAATTTCCTTGTTGACTGATGCCTTTTTCTCCAGCAACACAGTGTGACAAGAAATCCTTGCTGTAATTGAGGAAATCTGTGGCACTGGCAGGTTTGTCAGACTTAGCAGTATACAAGCACTTCATCCAACCTTTTCTGAAGCCAAGGGCTTCAGAGTGAATTACTTTCATGAGGAAGCTGAGGGTGTGCCCAGCAGTGCTGTATGGTTCAGAACTGCAGTGAAGGCGACTAAATACATTGCACAAAAAGATACTGCTGCCATTTGCCAGTAAAAACTGGAAGTCTTGAAATTTGAACTCTGGTCAAGAACTCATTTCTTTTCTTTGACTGAAGCACGGGTTTAAATGAGGCGACTAGAGGAAAAGAGAGACTGTTTAACTGTTTAAAATAAGAACAAAAAAACCCCACAAAATTTCAAACTGTAGGAAGTCTACCTCTGTCTGTTCCTCTCCCCGATTTTTTTTTAAATGAAAAAATAATTGTAATGGTAAAGTTTGTATCATATTTTTTCAGTGGCTTTACTTTTTAATCTATTTATAATGTAGACCTTTTTTTTATACTCAAGGTCTTTTTTTTTTTTTTTTTTCTATCAGTCATTTTGGTAGCAGGGCAAAAATGTTGATATCACAATTAACATCAAAACTGATTTAATTGGGAGGAGATTACAAGCAGAAAGACTTCATTTATATCCTGTATTATGGGTATAAACAATGTTGAATAAACAGTATATTAAAAGAAATTTTGCCAAAAAAAGTGGGGTAGGGCAGCACATGTATTTCTAGTAGAGGTCAATTAATCAGAAAGTTTCTGATAAACTAAAGTTTAATCCCTGTTGATTGTGTATGCGTACATGTTTTAAAAAAAAAAAAAGTTTTACCCATTAAATATCAAGAAAGAATGGAATGCTAATGGGAACAGATTCCAAAATTAGAAAGTTGATCAAAATTGCAGGATAATGTGAACCAGTACTTCAAGGTTTTAATGAAATGGTGAAAATAAAAAGGACTCTTGTTAAGAAAAAAAGTGAAAAGTTTTTACACCAGTTTATAAAGAACAATATGCTTTCCCTTTCAATTAGCTCACTCCTGAACAGCAAAATCCAACACAGAACCAGCAGGAGATTAGTTAGCTTAAGGGAGAATTAAGATGAGAACACTCATCAGTCATTTTTTAACACCAAATTGTAAAAGTAACACATAACCAGAAACTGGGCAGTAACAAAGAATGAACAGAGCATTAGTGAAAAACAAAGCAAAACTCATGGTCAAATCAAAGGTCAGATTAAGATGTTAAATGTAGGCTTGTATCTAGGGAATAGTACAGAAAGACTTGTGGGAAGAGGACTTCAGTGGTCAGTGCAACGAGAATGTTGCAAGATGGCCTGCATTTAGCAGCTTATGGTTATCACTTTTATTTGTGTATCTGAACTTTAAGGAAACCTCATGGAGGCAATCTCAATCAGTGTAGACACCTAAATTTGCCCTGTAGTAATCTGCTGTACATTCCTTTCCTACAGTATATTTCGAATATATCTCCTTTTCTATTTCTGTTCCTTCTTGCCATTTTTTCCTCTATCTCTTTCTTATTTTTCATTAAATGCAGTTCTCTTTTCATATCAACCTATTCAGTGTGTTCTATAATTTCATATTGCTCGCATGCAGTCTATTTTCAGTAATAAACTTTTTTTTTCTGCTGCTTAGAACTTCTTTTTAAGACCTGGTTTTAAAATACAAAGGAGATACAATTATGTAAGATATTAAAGGAAGTCTGCTGCATATAGAAAATGAAAACTACAAAGCTCTACCTTTCACATTCAAGCACAGAATATTCCCCACAATGTTTAATGTTGCATACTAACATTCCAGATTTAGTTCTCCTTTTATTTCTACTGTTTCTAAAACATTAGAGGAATTTTAGAATTCACTTTTTTTTTTTTTTTTTTTTTCCCCTTCTCTCCTGCCTGCACATGTACTAAAACTTAGGAAAAGATTGGAATAAGCTGCTAATAATTGCTGTGTGGCAGGAGCAATTAACTGCTGATCTTTTGGGTTTATCAGTGTGTGGTATTGGAGAGTTTGAAACTGAAATGGAATAGGTTAAAATACTTAGCTTACCTGCTAATGAGGGAGTTCTTACCCTCATCTTGATGCCATCGCTTAAGGCTTTTGGTGAGAATTTCTCTCACGCTACTCCCATGACTCTGGTCTGTTTTAGAAGATCTTCGCCCTTGGGCCAACAGGTTCAGCTTCTTGGATTACACTCAACAAGAACTTTTGATAACTTCAGTTTTATGGAGGTAGAGTAATTCTTTGCTGCTGCTTATATTATTGCATAGTTTTTCTGAGTATTGTGGACTGACATAACTGTAATTTCCTGAGTAAATAAAGGATTTGTGTTTCCCTTATTCCTAGTAAGAGTTCACTAAATGCTTTCTAATAGCACTTCTCTCAATACTTTCTGTTCTCGTAAAATTAATGAATATGTCTAAAGCTTTCAATCTTAGTTTTATAATTTTGTTATTATATTTTATTAGAAAAAAAATTATAGTTAATTCTTTAATCTGCTAAGTAAAAATATCTGGACTGTATTAATACTAACTTCAGCATATTTAGCAAAAATATGAATAAATATTTTAAATACTTTATGTGCTACATTTATCAGAATTGAAGATATTAATTTAAACTATTCTAGTAAAAGTCTTTCAAAATATCTGGGTATTCTTTGCTAAACTTACTAAAAAAGATGTATATTTCTTTTTTCATAAATTTTGTATTTAATCTTCCGGGCTACCTGTTTTCTTTAGGAACTTTCTATCATCTCACTCAATGTATTCTTAATTCAGCAGTTAGTGTTTCTTTATTCAGTGTATAATATTATTCCCTCTCTAAAATTCATATTTTATTCTTAGATGATATGTCAAGCTCATTAGTTCTCTAAATATTTACATCTACTGAAATATTTATGGTATGTTTCCAGCTAGGAAATCTCTCTATTGAATTGATGCATTTTAATTTGTTGGACTTTAGTAATATTTTAATTTAGTAATACATTTGTCAATTAAGATCTCTATTTGATTTGTATGATAAAAAAAAGCTTTTTCAAAATGCAATCTTTGGAAGGATATAGGAGCAAATGGAGTGTTATGAGAATGCAGAAAGTGTAGCTGACCATATGGTCGTGCTGATCATATTGCCTTGCCATATAGACACCTTATTTGATTGTTTTACAAGGGCAGTTCTAGACAACAGCAAGAAATGATTTAATAACTGACTGAGCAGGTGTGGGAGCTCTGTTAAATGCTGATTAGTTAAACTAAATGAGCATTAAATATGCCTCACGAGTTGGCTGAATTTCAGACATCCTGTCATTCTTATGGCCATTGTTGTCCATATTATTTTATACAAAAGTTACGAAACAAAAGAAGAGATTTTAGTGAAAGGATAGATCGAATAGGCAATTGCAGGAGAATCTTATGCTGTGGAGCAGCTGGGAGAAGCACATCTGGGTGCTATGTTATAATCACACAAGCAATTGCTCTGTGTTAATTTGCGTCATGTTATAAATAAAGTGATGTGAATGTTGAACAAATCATTTTCAAGGCTGGAACTAATTTGTAAGGGTGAGTGTGTGCTTTGCAAGGCAAAGCAAATGAGCTTTAATGTTCATAAAATAAAACTTTATTCAGCAGTAATGAATATAATGCTAAGGATTATGAAGAGAGAGTACTCAAAGCAAGTAATTATTACAACAAATAATCACTGAAGAATCCATATGCTAAAATTATTGTTCATAAAACATATGTAAAACAATGTTGAATAGCAAATAGCTATTTTGGTATATTAATTAAACTTTTCTTTAGATCATTTGTAAACAAAAAGAATACAGCCATGTCAGAAACAAGTTATGAGAAGGAATTATTTTGCAGAAATGCAGGAGAAGATAAGGCTTTATTCAAATAGTTTCTTTGATGATAACTTGTTTTGCTTTGGATTGTTCTTCATTTTGCAACTCTAGATCTGAGAATATCACAATCACTATCTTACAGCACCTATAGATGTAGAGCCAGTAATTTCTCAGGTCTGTAATTTTCTACAAAGTTGTATGAAGAATATTTGCTATGAAAATCTAGTCAAGATTATGCCAGATAACAGGGAAATATGTCTCAAGATCACCCTGTATTTGTACAGAAAAGATTCTCACTTCTGTCCAGTTCCCAGAAATAAAATAAATAATTAAATAAATAAATAACCCACAAGCATCCTGAGCCATCAGCAGGTCTTACTTTAATGGTTTTCTACCAGTTCATTCAAATACAGAGATCCATCTATGAAAACAACTTGTTCTGAACCATGATCTTGGCACATTACTTGCGATTACATTTGACATTTTTTTTTGTAAGATTCATATAGTTCATAGGACAAAGTAATAGACAGTTCACTTCAATTTTCCAGTATTTAAATGCTTAGATATTCAGTGCACTGTATACAACTTCGTTTTGCAATGTTATTGTTTACATTGCTAAAAATTCTCTCTGTGCTGCCAAAAGTATGCAATTGGGAATATTATTTGATTGCTTATATTTTTCTCCTTTTTGCGTATATGCTTTTGATGAGCAAAGCACACTGCTAAAAATAAAATGTCTACCTCAAGTGGCATTTTCTTCGATCTCAGCCTGGAGGCATTCAGACATATCTGTAGAGGGGATCGTATTATAAAAAGAGTGTGGAAACAGAAGTTGCAGGATATTTAAAAAATAACAAATGGAAAAACATATACTATATCAAAGCCATCTTTTCATTTGTTGCATTCATTTCATTTGTAGGATTTGCATTAGATAAATTTTGGAAAATACCTGGATGACTGAGACCACCTCTAATACTCATCTTTCTTCAATGAGATTTCTACCTGTATATACATCTTGATTGTTTATTCCTCATGCCAGGTCTTTTAGGGTGAATCCACAATCAATGAGCTTTATTTCTGCAGAGTCATTATAACAATCACCCCTGGTATTTTTTCGGATTCTCTGCCTGGCAAAGCAATTTACACACTATTGCTACTTACCCTTATTGAATCCCAATATTTGGTCATATTTACATTAGCAAATTAATTAGTAACTCTCTTTCTAAAGTATTTTTTGCAACAATCAATGAAACATTCACAAGAGATTTGTTCCATGGGTGTCCATCATAAAAGAAAGCAGCTGACTGAGAGCCACACAAATTTGGTGTTTTTCATGGAGCACTGGACATTGTTACAGAATACACAGAAAACTGGGTTATCAGTAAAACAAGCTTAACTGTTTCCCTCTTGGTTGGGGAAAATGTTCCATATGTCCATATGCATTTTCACAGTGTATGGTAGTAAAGCAATGATTCCTGGCCTCTGCTTCCACTCTTTTACATCCTCTACGCAATCACAAAGACAAACCATAATGTAACCATAGGTTATAAAAGGTCTTGAAGGTCTTGAAGGAATGTGGGGTATTCAGGTGTTAGGGGTGAAAAACTTATGTTAGAAATAATAATTTCAAGGATAAATGAACTACATTTTGCAAAAATTGTTCATTTTGCAAATTGTACATTTTGCAAAATGATTCATCACGTTTTACCAAATCATTGCTTACCAAAATTCAGAGATGGTTATTTGTTATACAAAATGTGCAGTTAATCAAAACTGAAAGGGGGGAAGAAAAAACTACTTAATATTGTTAGTTTTCCTCTGGCTGTTTTTATTTCATGTGCCCAGATTACTTCATGCACTTGTATTTATCTTCTGCCTCAGTATAATCCTTTAGTGGATTACTGTGAAATGGTAAGCACAGCTATGTATTCAGTTTCATAAATACATTCAAATACCAAAGGCACTTTCCATTTAAAGTGGAATGAATATTGTTTCCCACTGGAAGCCATTAGATTTTCTCTATAGCACTCAGAAGTGAGAAGCTGTAGTAGCTTTGAAATGTAAAGCACCTTCCTCAATACACATATTTGTCTTGTGGAGAAATCTTAAAAAGCCTGACACATGGAAGTTTCTAGAAAATGTGTTCTTTCTATGAACTATTAAACAACAAACAAGAACAGGCAGTAAGATCTGCATAGGATAGGTAGATCAAATAGATAGGTAGTTCATTTTTGTTCTTAGCTATGCATGGATAATGGATTTATTTTGGATTCACAGTGAGTTGGAACAGAATTTGGCCTGGAGAAAGCACACATGCTCTGCATTGGTAGCAAGGTCTCATACTTGTGACGCTGAGCTTTCTTTACGAGCTAGTGCTGTGGCATCATACTTCATTCATGACCGATCATCTATTTGCAGAATAGAGAATTGTCACAGGGGCATTAGAAGATCTCTACAGACACCTGCAACATGGACAAGTTTTATACTGGAAAACATCAAAGACAACAGTTAGTGAAAGGCCAAATATTGTCAATCCTGTAAAGTATTCTTATTTCATATAAATGTTGTGATTTTCTAGTAGGAAGATTCTCACATCCAGTTACATGGTGAGAATCTTTATAAAAGCTCTGCTGACATAATTGGGATGTAGTATTTCTCCTTTACTTTTTGGTATTCTTGTGTATGATGTGTTACTTATTTGCTCAGAGAGACACTACTAGGAAATAACAGAGAAGAAAATACATGATAACCTCTGGGATATAAGCAAGATATTCTGATACTATTGCCTGCCTAACTGATGAGAATTGAGATACTAGCCATCTCTGAGCGAAAAATTGCTCCTAAATCTTTTTATTTCTTATGCCCATGTGCCTAGGTCAGTGATACTACTGACAGTTTTTTGTTTGTTTGTTTGCCTCTCTTTTTTTTCTTTGTTAAGTACATATGAGACATGTAAGATAACATTTTTACAGCTCAAACCCTTTCTGTTTATAGGCACTTTTGAGCATTCCTCTAGAACTTGCAGATATTCTGTGTTGGTCTGCAGCTGCTTTGTTCAGCTTTATATCCAGGACCAAGTCATCGCTAGTTACCTGAAAACTCCTGAAAATTCTTCAGAACCTATTGCATTATCCGACTGAATTAGATTTGCAAATTATCTCCATGCAGTTGGATGCATAGCTAAAAATTATCTGATGTCCTGAAAAAAAGTAAGTAAAGCATGGAGAGATATACTTAGAGATAAACTTACACAAAGATTTGTTACACTAGCTTCCGAAATACTGTATGTGATGTGGATTATCAAAGTGGTTTAGTGGCATGTAGATGGTAAGTAGATACATGAATTCTGATCTGAAAATTCAAGCAAGCAAGGTCAGGAATCATTTTCTAGTGTGGGAACCATTTTTAAAGAATCAGTGTATTAGTGACACTTGAAAGTTAGTGTGATGCTATCACTGAACATGCAGACATATTTTTGAACTTCTGTCTTTTCAGAGAGTGGTATCTGTAAGACCCTGCTTAACTCCATTTTCAGGAAACATTCTTGAGCTGAGCTACACGTACCTGAGGATACACCATATAATTTGGAATAGCATTTGTGCACATACACCCTGACATGCAGAAAGTAGTACAGAAAGTTTGTTTCAGCTTCAGATAAAAATACAGCTTCCCATACCAAAGTCATCTTTCCTTGTGTATGCATGTGGCTGGCATAGGATAAATAAGGCTTCTACTCTCAGTGCAATACCCACGATAACTATGTTTTGGAGCCCCTAACTTAAGAAATTACACAAGCAAATAACTTCAGTAAATGACTGCAATAATATAATGGTAATATAGTTGAAGTAATATAACATGGCAGGTCAATGAATAAGCATAATAACATTCTTATATCACCTTGGATCTATAATTTCTGTATGGTATTTTAAGTTGTGAACTAAGACTATCTGTTCACTCATACCAGTCATTTCTGGGACTCTGGGGTTATTGTTTATGTAGGGGAAAAAATTATTCAGTTCTCTGGTCTCATGAGATAATTCTTAGAAAATTAAAATGCCTAGATAGCCTAATACCTTAGAAAGAAAAGTTGTATATGAATTCTCAAATACGTGTCAAATAACTCCTTCCTATTCAGCATGTAAATAGGCACTGGCTGTAATCAAAACCATTTGACTTTTGTTCCTAAATCACACACATTGTGAAAATCAAAATAATGCTGTCTTATTTTGCTCTTGTCCAAAATAGATGCAATTTCTATTGCATCTCACAAGAGCAGAGATTAGGGAAAGGTAGCACAGATGTAAACAGGGCCAGCGTATAGTTTGCTTCTTGCCCTTTTCCCACCACAAGAGCATTCCAAAGGAGCTAATCTGAGTGAGAAATTCGGGTCTGAAAGAAAGAAACTAGGACTGTATGAAAACAGTATTTCACACTTTTGGAAAATTCTTTGCCTATTTATAATCAAACATCATTATTCATTGAAAAGAAAACTTACTATTTCAAAATATCTTCAATATTAGGAAGGATTTAAGATTTTACTACCAAAAATGAAATTAGTCAATTTTGACTTTTTTCTTTTTTTTTTTCCCCCTAAATAAATATGATGAATTGTCCTTCTTGGACAGCTCTCTGCTTAACAGTCTACTGAGTTGCAGGCACAGGAAACCTGCAAGCCCTGACTGCTTCCAGGTCTCAGATCCCCGCTCCTGGAAATGGACGCATAAGACAAAACATAAGACAAAACTTTTTGGCTCCTAAAACCCTGAGAGTCTTGTAACTGTAACAGGCAGACAACTATGCAGCAGATTCTACAGGTCGTTTTGATACCAAGAAATCAGCATTTTCAGTGGAAAATGTTACATCAAAACTCTCTTGACTGGCTTTAGCGGGCAGTTTGATGCACTCGTGTAATGGACTAACTTGAGAACGCAGTTGAAGTAGGGAAAAAATAAAGTGAATTCCCAATGAATGTTATTCTATGCTGTACAGTTTTGCCCATCTACCATATGATGGAGGGCGAAAACTGTGTTTTTTTACTCTCAGCTTCGAGTGTTCTTTTAGTAGACAAAAAAAAAAAAGAAAAAACAAAAAAGAAGTAAGAACAGAAATAGAAGAGTAGGTAGTTGGAAATCTAATGGCTAGCATCCAACATTATTTATGAAGAGAGACTTACTATGAATATGCAAAAAGAGTATTCCAGTTTTGTCATAAATATGGAACCAGATGGCTTCCTGAATCCTCTCATGCAATATGTAATAATTTTACATATTTTCCAACGGAAAATGCTAACTGCTGACACTGCAGTGTACATATCATAACCCCAGAGTAATTGCTACTGAATATGTGATTATCATTTTACTGTCTCCTTGTTTGACTCTTTCTAGCTTTGTATAGGTATATGTACCCTTATACAATTATGCTTTGCTTTGCATGTGTCTCTTCAGTCTCACTATAATTCAATGTCATTTTTCTTTTCTCTCTCTGATGTACTTTGTATATTTTAGACATCTGAGTGTAAGTAGAGATATCTTGTAGTTTTTATACAGATTACATTTTTTTTTTTTTTTTTTTACATTTATATGTCAATGGTGATAGGAAATTTTAGGGAAAGATAATGTGAGGATGTGAGGCCACATAAATGAAGGCAGTTATAGAAATCAACCAAATTATCAAAACATGGTATTGGTAACCATAAATATAACACTGAATTTGCAAGCAGAGAAAGAAAATTGATTATATTAGCAAAGATATCATGCTAACGAGATAGATATATTTTCTTAAGAGACAGAAGTACAAAAGAATCTGGAAAATGAAAAGAGGGTGAAGGTGCTAGAGAGGGGAAAGTAATGCTGACTGCACATATATGAATGCTTGAAAGCGTTTACACTCAGCAAGAGAGTGAGGACCAAAGCGATGTTTGTGCTTTCAACTCTAATGCATCTCTCAATTTGCGAATTCCTATGTTATAGCAACTGTTTTGTTCATTTGGCTGGGTGCCTTGTCTAAAAATTGTCCACACCACCTCTTCTGAAAAAAATATATAGACAGAAAGCAGAGGAAGAATAGTCTGCCTTTCATCTTGAGTCTTTTATGAATAATAGCGTTTTTGTACGTCCTGAAGCATATGAGTTAATATGCATTCTTAAGGTATTGTTAGCATCACAGCGTCTGTGTATGAAAATCTTATACTGTGCGATTCATATGCAATAAGTTTGGAAAGTTCCTGACCTCAAGAACTGTGGCAATACCTAAACCAAAAGCTTAAAATACACACTGTAAAGCTGAGTTTCTATAAAGATACAACTTTTCAAATCTCTTTGAACATACTTTTTTCTTGTGTTAAGAACCAGAGGAAGAAGTCATTTTTGAAAAGTGTTATCTACAAAGTGATGTGCATTCTTTTTTCTTAGTTAATGTTTTAAACTTTCTATTCTTTAAGAAATGTTAGCTAATTCTGATTCCTTGGACAACATAATTTAGAGCAAATATATATATATATATATATATATATTTGCATTCCTTTTCATTGTTCAACATGAAAGAAGTTGATTTCCTGAATGTTTCTAAACTTGTCTCTTGTTTCTCAGCCTATATTACCTCTGAGTAACTCAAAATATTCTACCTCTCTGCCTGTTTCCTCTTCCATTTCACTTATAAACGCAATAAATAGCATTGGTCTTTTTGGAACATTGAGTTATTCAAGGACAAATATGCCATGATAAAAACTGAAACAAGGTACACAGAGTTAATATCTAGTATAAGTTCAACTGGAAAACATAGTCATGTTGTCTGGCACATAAAACATTCTGTAGAACTTAAACAGCTCTAGGAAGTACATAGTCTCTTTCACCCTGTTCAATTATTCCCTTTCTCAGCTGATACGCATTGATATAATCAAATATACTACTCTCCCTTTGAAAGCAGCCTTGCTATTGTCCTACGACCACATCATGAGATATACTTATTTCTACCTTTTCCCATGGTTCTCCTAAGATTTTGATTAATGAAGGTTATTTACTGGTCTTTATTACTTTGGACTTTGTTTAAGGATCTTCTGGAAATATATCTCCTTCTATCTCAAATTTTGCTGATGATTCAAAGTAATGACTCATCTTTGTGCTCGTTTGTGCTCGTTGTCTACAAAATGTAAATACGTTATTGTGTTGGATGTTGAGATCCATATCGTTAACTCCTCTTCAACTCAGATCTTCAGCAAAAGTTTCTGATAAAAAAATGACGAGTTTGGTAATGTGCCCTGGGGAAAATAAACAGACAGAAAAACCCCAAACAAACAAACAAACAAAATTAAAAAGCAAATGAGTCAAGATCTCTTTACATTCTTCCTTCCTCTTAAAAGACAGATAACTACATTGTGTTTAAAAATTATGAAAAGATGACTTTAGGCACAGAACAAAAAAAGAATAATAATAGAAAAGAGGTTAATTTAGGGTATTTGATGTGATGATGTTAAATGCAATAGGGAATAATCTTGTAAAGGAAATGCATGAAAAAATCTGGAAACCTAAGAAGAAACATGCATTAAAAAAGAGAAAAAAAAGGGGTGCAGTTCAGGTCTGAGAACTGACTGAAATTGCTGAAAAACAGAAACTGAGAAAGGCTGTGAAAGCTAAGAACTGTGATCACAATGCTGTAGATTAAGTTACAAGGTTAGCCAAGAAGTGTGTGTTTAAAATAACATTAAATTAAATGTATGATGAGCTGTTATCCATAAAGTTGTTCTTGTCTGCTAGAATAACCAATGTTCCTTACCTGTGATGTTAAGGTGTTTTTTTTTTTTTTTTTTTTCTTATCACTTGTGTCATTTCCTTGCAAGTCTAGCTAGGAATGATCAAAGATCAGAGTTGTCATAATTTATTTGATAAACATTTCAGCTCCTAATTAGAGGTCATTATTTCCTCATTACTTATATCTATCCAAAAGTTCCACAGGAGCTTGAGGAAAAAATTCTTAACAGTGAGGGTGACAGAGCACTGGAACAGGTTGCCAAGAGAGGCTGTGGAGTCTCATTCTCTGGAGATCTTCAAAACCCACTTGGACGCAGTCCTGAGCCACATGCTCTAGATGACCCTGCGTGTGCAGGGAGGTTGGACTAGATGATCTCTAAAAGTCCATTCCAACCTTAATGATTCTATGATTCTATGATCACTTCACCCTAGCTTATTGGTTTTCTCATTACTAATCACATGAAGTTCCTTCATAATTTGTTTGACAAAATAATGTTTCTCTGTTCTTACTATAGCTATTTATCACTTTTTTTTTCCCAAAGTTAACAACCAAAGCTTTATAATCATAATTCCAATGACTGCATTTAATTGGATGCAGACAGAGGGCTGACCTAATATTTACTTAATGTTCTTAGTTGTAATGAGAACATTGTCTTAATGATCTGGTCTTCAGTCCTAGATTTACAAATAAAATAGAATAGGGACACCAGTGAAAAGAAATCATAGTAGGTCATAACGCATGGGATCCAGCACTGTTGGTTTGGCAACAATTTTTTTAATTGAAAAGACTGATTCTCTTCCACATGAAACTAACATTTTCAGAAATGTATTAAATCAGGAAAAAAATGGAAGGAATTTTGTAAACATTTCAGTTAAGCACAAATAAATACTTTTCCATATTTTGGACTGTCCTGATCAATTTGCAAAATAACATACAAGCAAAGGAAGACTAGTCCTAAAATGTATCCCAGTTGCTAAGGTATACCTTAGGTAGGTGAGAATTAAGTTTTAAACTCCTTGTTAGATTTGAAAGAAAGATTTTAATTTCATCTCTTATAATTTAAGAAACCATTCTGAAAGCAGGGCAATGGATTAACCTGGTATGAAGATTTTCTCAATAATGCTATTTCTGGTTGACTGCAATCCCTAGTGACGAAAGAAAAATATTTCTTAATGATCTGTATTAAACTGAAACATTATAGTATTGAAATGCAAATCTTCACCCTCTTATATCTATAATATACATTGCCAAATTAACAGGAAGCATCTCCTGTGTGAAACACTAAATGGAAAGTCAGTATATTTCCACACTGTTCAAAAATGTTCCTTAACTTTCCTGTAACATATATGCTCTTTTCATCCCAACAATTTAGAGAGGTCACTTATAAAAGATATATTTACCTTGTGTATAAAGTCTGGGTTTGTGCTCTGGGTTTTGGCAATTGACCTTAAACCATTTACTGTAGGTTTTGTTTGGATACACGGCAGTCCTGGAAAACTTATTAAAGTGTCTTATGTTGAGAAAATGGCTAGTGGTAACTGATACAGATAATTAATGAACCAATATAAGACAGGAACTCAAGACATCAGCTTATAGTGAGATAAAGGAATTCCAGACAAAGGAAGATAAGCTGGGTAACTAGGCTCAACAATTTAAGCTCTGCTTTATTTTTTTGAATACAAACTTTGGAGAAAAAAAATAAATATGGTATCTTGTTGTATCTGTCTTCAGACAACAGAGGCCATTAGCTTCTTGATTTTGTAAATATAATACGGTACTTTTTATTCAGGCTAATAAAATTATTTGCATTGTCAAGATAGCCAATAGCTGTACAAATATCAGCCAATAGCTATACAAATAGGGAGACAATGTAATTCTGCGGTGGCCAGTTTAAGAGCACATGATGTCATATTTTGTCTTAGTAGTTTCAAAATAAGACTAATCACAAACCAGAAAATCTGTGAAGAAAGCTTTATTTACATTTACTCATCACATAAAATAGAACACAAGACTGCTGAGAGAAGTTGTGATATCTGATATTTATGAACTAGTTGCCATCCCTCCTCCTATTATTGGCATCAACCACTTTTACCACAACGTCAAGGCTGATGCTGGGCAGCAGATAAGAAAGGCGAGAGGGGGTCTAAGCAGTGACAAACTACCCCTTCAGTGAGACCAGAACCTCCCTCCATAGAAGGGTAAAGGGTGGTAAAAGGAATTGTATACTATACACAGGAAATTATTAACTGCCCTCATCCGAGTATCATACTAGGAAAAATCTGATTTTTCTGCTTCAAGAATATAGTTGAGAAGAGCACTTGATTTCTAAAAGTACACTGGCTCCAGCCTCACCTAAAGGAGAATCTGATAGATTAAATATTTTGGGAACAACCTGCTAAACAACCATTTATATATGAAATTGCATATGTTCAAACATAAAGTTTCACAGATCAGGGTGATTTGCCTCTCACCTTTTAGATGTTGATACATCTAGGTAAGAAAACAAATTGAGAACAATTTCAGACACTGTCCAGGATTAATATGCAGTGTAAGTCTACTTAAAAGTATGGCATCAACATAAAAAGAAAAAAAGAAAAAGAAAAAAAAAACTCTACAAAATGTATGTTGTTACTTTTAGCTCAGAAAGTATAATCTTTTCCAAAACTGCAGCAAACACAAGCACGAGAAAGGGTAAAAACATTATTATTCCCAAGAGAGTGAATGAAAATTAAAGTACACAAAAAGTACACAAAAAGTACACAAAAGTACACAAAAATTCACTTTTCTCACCTTCCACTAGGTACTTTTTGAGAGGTTATAAGCAGTGACAGTTGCACAAGATCAGTCTCTTAAGAGGGTGCATTTGCACCTGAATAAACCTATGCAGTCTAGGTCACAGGTCAAAGATAAGCAGTTCTTACTGTCCTTCGCATTTTTTTTTTTTTTTAAATATTCTCTTAAATTTAAAGCTGAAAATTGTCTGTGTATTTTAAATTACAAAATCTAACTATGAAGTAAGGTCACCAAATTTAAAAATAAACATCCCTTCAAAAACCCTGTAAGCTTCTTGAGAATAAACTTTTCAGTTCATAAATCTTTTTAATTCATTTATTTTTTTAGCATCACCATGAAATCCAGGCCTGCTGTTTCTCAGATCAATGTATTCATCCTGTCTGTCTTAGAGACCTAAATGTTTTGATAGCATAGTTGACATCAGTTCATTGCTTTTCATTTGACTTTAAAAATATGCCCTGTAAATATTTAAGTAGCAATGTCTTAAAAGAAATAAAGCCAGCGAAAATAGCATATGGCTCTTTTTCATATTCAGAATTCAAACTCACTTTTTTCTTTGTGAGTTTTAAATGACATTAAAATTAGCAAATTTTGCTTGAAAGATTCAATAGACCAAGGGAGCACTCAACAAACTTACATGAGGGAAGCATTACAGTGCTTTATCCAACGGACTTCTCAGACATTTTTATTTGGACTCCTTAAAGAAATACAAAGGATCTGTTATCTTGAAATGAAACTATTTAGGGGTGATAAACCAACAAAAATTAGCTTGCAAGGATCTTAGATGATATTCTTCTGTTAATATAAAAGATGCATAACACAACTGACATCATATTAGAGTTAATTTTGAGATTGTAAGAAACTCTGTCCTAGCGAAGATAATTTGCAATGATCCATAAAATTACATAAGTGCTATTCTGCTTACACTTATTCTATATCACTTCTAAGTCAGAGCTACTGAACAAATAACCACCATGCAGTCATATGCTATCCAGTGGCATTCAGATTCTTGTATGTTCATGAGGTAAGTTTTCTACAGTCCTTATTTGCATAGTCCTACTCATAATGATTTTATGATATTCCAGAAGCTGGCAGTTCCACTACTTTGAAATGTCAGGTCTTAGCCATTCATGTAAAGTGTTTGGCATGGTTCCATTCTATGCCTATGCTCTGATTTGATGCTTAGATGAGTTTTCAAGGGACAATAATAATGATCTAAACACATAGTAGTTCCAGCTGCTGAATTTATTGAATCTTTAAAATAAGACCTATGAAATGATTGCATGGTTCAAAAAGCAAGTGCATTAGTTTAAGCTATATAACCTAAAAGCTGGATCCAAATGAACCGTTCTTGTAAACACTGAGACTGAGAAGGAAAGTGCAAGCCTGTCTATCATTCAGAACAACATGTTGAGGACTAGATTTGCCATTCAGGATATGCCTTCTTGTTATTATATCAGTCTCTTGGATGAGCCTTAGGCCAAACCTCCCTACTGTTTACATGCAAACTTGTAACATTTGCTTTTTACCTCTACTAATATGTCTGGACGGGGCTGTGGATTAAAGCCCAGATTTCATTTTTATTCAAAACTTTTCAGTGAATGTGTGGATTAAAACACTGGTGGACTTGTGTTCATTTGATGCCTTTCCACGGATTTTCTTCTTTTCTTACAATTGACACAAGAGGAAAAGAAAAAACTGCATATTTTATTGGATTAAAAATAATACAGATATGACAACAGTCAAATAGTAAAATAGAAGGAGTAGCAAGTGTCTACAAGGACAAATTATTATATGCATTTTTCAGTCAAGTCCAGAAAAGTTCTCCTAGATGAGATTCATGCAACTATTTCCCACAGGATTCCAGATACATGGGATAAATTTTCAGATAGGAAATACCATTATTTCATACATATGCTTCTCACATATCAAGAAAAAAATGAGTCTTTGAGCATCTTCCTTTTTTAACAAGAAATTTTAGATTGTATCTCAAAAGGCAGAATAAGTATTTAAAATGATCCATTTCATCAGAACGTGACTTTCAGCAAGAAGCTGTCAACAAGATAGTGAGATATACAGAATTATTAACTGGATCCCAGAGAACTCAACTGTAAACAATTTTGAGAGATTGAAGAGATTTAAGACTTACTGTATACAAATCAGACATTGGAACCTTTACTAAAGATAACCATCATTCTAGACTTATAATCTTCTGCATAGTGTTTCAAGATCATTTCAAGTTGTGCCAGATTTTTAGTAAATACTTCAGTTATTTCATTTTTTTTTCTTTGTCTTTTTTTCTTTAATAAACTCTCTTATTCCTCTTGTTCTTAGTGAAGGTCTGAAATAACACATAAAAACAGCAGCACTAAGTAGGACAAAGAGTCCAACAATAATACAGACTATATATGTCACACAAGGCATTCTGAGGTAATGATTTAGAAACTAAGTAATGATTTGGTCAACAAGCACAGAGCAGTCATTATGTACTCATCAATAGCTCACCCTCCACATTAGTCACTGTTAGTGCTTTATTGAGAGATGGAATTCCACACAGGGCTATGGAATTTTCAGACACTATTTTTCATTTCCCTTTTGCACCATCGTAAATGAGGTGTGGATTGGCAAAACCTGGTACCTGCCTTTGCTATGCATGCAGTCTCTTTATTCCAAGAAGTGTCACCAGACTCTTTGATAAGAATTGTTTGATTTCTGAGGGACTGATATATCTGAACAAATTACATTAGCTTTCCATTTAGACTCTCTGTATAGTCAAATATATAGTCTCTGTACAGACTCTCTGTATAGTAAAATGATAAAACAAGCATTTTCTGATGTGCTTGTCTTAACAGGTTAGATAATTTTTATCCTGAAATTCCTCATTTCCACCCCCTACTCCTTCCCAGGAGGAAGTCTGGGTTTATTAGAGAAGGCAACATGGCTAATCCAGTTTAGTAGCTGAAAGATCCAGTTAGATCAGATCCAACCCTTGCCTCCTACTAATTTAGGAAACCTAATTAACAAACTAAACTTAGGTGAAAAGAATTCAGGTCTTTTGGGGACAATTCAGAGCCTAGCTACTAAAAGTCTAACTACTGTCTGAATCAGGATATTTCAATGTCTTCCAGAGAAGCATTTCTAGGACTCCTGACTTGTTGGAGCTTGCACACTTAAGTCAGTTTCCTTTAGACATTCATGTGAATTACTTCCTTAATTCAACCTTTTTTCACAATTTATCATATATCCTTGACTAAAAAAGATTCTTTTAACATAAAGAGATATGGTAACCTTCCAAGAATAAAGAATTTTTAATATGAGTATTCTTATAAAGTATTTGTCCTGCCTAGACTCCAGAAATGTGACACTAAACAAAAGCCTCTTTCACCTAAACACATTGTAATAGAAACAACTAATTTTTCGGTCTATGCATGACTTCCATCAAGCAGCTGCTTGAATTAGAATGAGATATAGGGATTCAAAATGATAGCAGTCAATGGAAAATCTGTCCCGGTGAATGGCAGCAATAATAATTCAGAGGATATTATTGTGATCAACCCTCACGTTGCAACATTTTCTGCCAGCAGCTGAAGCACCAGTTGTTAAAGTGAAAGAGTTCATATCTGTATGAATACATATATATATTCAGCAAATTCTATTTCAGTTTGATCTTCTATGAATATGGTATATCCAGAAATAACTTTTTCTCTCCTCTTTATCAAACCTAATTTTAATAAAATATACTTTTATATTTTGAAGAGAGTTAGACTCAATAATGTTGTTATTGTTAATGCTACTAGACAATGTTAGTAAACAGAACATTATAAGGGAAAGAAAGACTTTTCAGTAAAATGCAAAATTCATCACAAACACATCATACCTCTGTGAATTTGTAAAATTCCATGTAATGTGGACCAGTAAATTCACCCTAAGTTAAAAAATTGAAAAAAAAAGACATAAAAATATTTTTCAGCTTAAAAACACTATTTCCTGGCACAATCAAAGCAGTTCTAAGTAACAAATCAAAATCTGAAGTGAGGCTTTAGTTTTTTGGCAAGCTGTGGAAACAGATACTTTTGAGATGATCATTTCAACTTGGTAATCATAGCTGTAACACTCTCAAAGACTATCCCCCAGTGTTTCTGTTTCATGTCTGCTTGAGTTTTTCTTATCATAATCATTTATCTTATTATTGGGGAACATGATAAGTGATATCAATATATGTCATTTGATTTCAGGTCTCATTCACTCACCAAAGAATCAGAGAGCCATATTTTTAGGTAGTATAAATAAATTTAACTTAAATATTTTTGCTAAAGCTATTTTGTAAGGTTCCTGTATGTACCATTAAGAAAGATGCAACTTCAATTAATGAGTTGATAATACAAGATAAAATCAATTAGCCTGCTTAAAGTTGAGGAAGTGGCTCACATGGAGAAGATTTGAAAGCTTATTCATAGAATCATAGAATCATAGAATCATTAAGGTTGGAAGGGACCTTTAGAGATCATCTAGTCCAACCTCCCTGTACATAGGGAGGTCCCTCAGGGTCACCTACAGCATGGGGCATGGAACTGCGTCCAAGCGAGTTTTGAAGATCTTCAGAGAAGACTCTACAACCACTCTTGGCAGCCTGTTCCAGTGCTCTGTCACCCTCACTGTCAAGAAATTTTCCCTTAAGTTCCTGTGGAACTTTTGGTGCTTCAGTTTGTGGCCATTACCTCTAGTTCTGTCAGTGGCCACCACTGTAAAGAGACCGGCCCTGTCCTCCTCACTGCCTCCCTTGAGGTATTTATAGACACTAATGAGGTCTCCTCTCAGCCTTCTCTTCTCCAGGTTGAACAGG
>VZSV01000031.1:454570-493949 GCA_013398735.1 Nothocercus julius
TCCCACCATGTCTCTGTAATTCCAATGAGATCATGATGCTGGGACCGCACACAGATCTCCAATTCCTCCTGTTTATTCCCCATGCATTGGTGTACAGGCATTTCAGGGAAGTAATTGAGCCTGCAGGTTTCCCAGGAGGGATGAAAGAGGACCGTCTATAATCATCTCTTATACTCACTTCCCCACTTCCATACTCCCTCTGGAGGCCTTCTGGCTTTGGCTGCATGACACTGATCGCCCTGTCCATGTAACATTCCCCCTCCCTCTTTTTGTTTAGTTTAAAGCCCTCCTAACTAGGCTGGCCAACCTGTTGGCAAAGACACACGTGTCCCTCTTGCTGAGGTGGCTCCCTTCTTTCCCCACTGGAGATCTTCAAACAGAGTCCCAACTCAGTGTTAACTAAGTTATTGCTCACTTGTTTTTCTCCTCAGCTTTTTATTAATTGCTATTTTTGCCTCTGTGCATGTATCCACAAGTACACTGGACTGTTCTGAAGACCTTTGTGTCCTCAACCAACTTTCAATGCCTCTGTAAGACTCTATGAATGGTGTTCATCCCACATTATCTCAGTCATCTGCAGAGAGATGATCATACTAGGACCATTTTGTGAAAGGTTATGGAGTCTCCTTCTTTGGAGATCTTCAAAACTGCCTGGATGCGCCCCTTTGCCGCGTGCTCTAGATGTCCCTGCTTGAGCAGGGGCTTTGGACTAGATGATCTCTAGATGTCCCTTCCAACCTCAACCATTCTGTGATTCTGTGTGTGAATCTTTTGGACTATAATAAGATCTATATTAGCTCTGTAAATTCCATTATAGGTATCCTAAACTTTAAGCTATCTGATTAACTCCATAATATAAGTTTCCTATTTTCTGCAGAATCTCTGATGAACCTCATTATATATTCAGGACTTACCTTATATGTGATGAAAAAGATCCCAAACACTGCTACACTCATAGGCATGTGTGCATGGCAAGTGTATGGCTCAACATTGTTGCAGGAGTGCCAAAGTAGTTTATTTTCCTTGGATGCTGCTAACCAGAAGTCATCTTCCTAAAACCAGTAGGGTGCCTCCATCCTGCTGTTCTATGACGTTTATGCGTACTGTCCTGCTGCAGTTAATATTGTTAAGTATTTCCTTCATGCACTGGGCATGCTGATGAAATGAATCCAACTGAGAAGAAGCACCTGGTATTATAATTCCCATGTATATACTGAAAATTCAAATCAAGTTTTATCTCAGCAGTTTTCTATTTTTCTAAACTAAAAATGCATTAAATTCAAAGAGATTACCTCAAGTCAATATATTTTCATCTTCTCCTTCCTTCCTTCCTTCCTTCCTTCCTTCCTTCCTTCCTATTTATATTTTGTGCTATTGTGACGGAGTGGAAATCCTGATCCATGAGTACTAGGTTCATATTAAAATATTTTGTGTATATTTTCAAATATGCATTGTTTAGTAAATATTTACATACTAAATTTGGAATATCTAGCTGCAGCAGTTCATTTATAGGCTAAAATATTTTCAGGGCTGTCTGTCTTTACAGTGTCTGGCAAATTTATGTTGCTGTATATTCTGCTATTCATATAGGTGCTGTCTGCGTTATTTAGAAATTCTTCATGTCATATTCTTGACTGCAATTCCATACATCATGTAAAAGCTATCTAACTTCTGACTTCAGGCTTTGGGTACAGAGCTCTATATAACACTCATCAGGGAAACAGAAACAAAGGAAGGTTATCATTGTACCGAGAAGTCAAGGACAGAGGAGTATTTTACTACCCTATCAGGCTACTGACAGAGTGGCTTGTCAGCTAAACAGCATTTTTCCTCACTCCCAGCTGTCCAGAAGAACAGCTATAACAGAAAATGAGCACAATCACACCAAAGAGGAGGTAACAGATCATAATGAACTTTAGCCTCTACTTGTTTCACGTATACCTTCAATCTAAGCGTGAGAAGCAGAGAAGTTCCAAGTTGCATCATGTCTTTGAATCTTCCTCTTTGTAATGATTTTGTAATGTATCATTTATATGTGACAAGGGTCTTGGAACTTTAGATCAGTAAGAGAACTGGCAGTGACACAGTTTTTGAAATCTTTGAATTCTCTCCCATAGGATAGTCTTTGTATTGACAACAAAATTCACAGTGGTCTTACTTCATGCTTTAAATCTGAATAATCACAAAAGTGTAGAATGCCCATATTTTCTTGCCAGCTCTCAACCTCCTGAGCTGCCAAAACTTATCAGATATCTCCCTTGTTTGGCCTAAAAATTCCCTGTGCACATGTTTATAGACTCTTATCTGGAGACTTACACATCTGAGCTTCACTGTAGGGAGGGCTGACACATTAAAGACACTATCAGTATAGACTCCAGAATGGAACTTTCAGCCAGATATCCTTTCCACAGTGCTAATTGCACAGCAGCTAATGATTTAGAAGAAAGGTTATGATGTCCCATTTGGAAGTTAGGAAAGTCCTCTGGAAAGTAGCAGGGTAAATTTGAGTCATTTCTGGCAAATATTGGAAGTGAGCTCCGAATTCCTGTTTTTGATAAGAGTGCTTTAATTATAAGGAGTTATTAAAAATGAAGGGCCCTCCTTCTCCTATTTTAAAAGATTGACCCTACCTAGCAAAGTGTCTACTCATTTTGGCTACAAAATGATCCACAGACTTAAAGTTCAAGCCCTGAGTCAGTCATGAAAGCTGTTTGGAGATTTTGGACTTCTCAGTCACCACTGTATTTTGTACTTTCTATCGCCCTGCTGATTGGCTACCCATTACGCATACAGATTTTTGGATTAACTTTCCAGGAAGTTTAGCTCCCTTATTGAATTGATAGAGTTACATGTGCCTATCTATCTGCAGCACTGTGAATCATCCTGCTAGCCAGTACTCAACTGTGACACGCTGTAACATCAAAATTGGGGGTTCTTAAAAGACTCCTTTATTCCATCCTATAACTCATTAACTCAAATTCATCTTTGAAATGGATGATTTTCTGTATATTTAGTCATATAGGAAATTACTTAATCTGCATCATCTCATGATGAATCACAGTGAAAGTAGAATCCCTTCAAGTCAACAATCCATTCAAATCAGCAATGCCAAATCATGATATATTTCAGTGCCACACCAAGACTGAAATATAAATTTGCAGCCTTATGCTCAAGTTATGTGGCTGGTAGGAAAAATAAAATTTCCTGGGATGCTCAAGAATTTCCCCTCTAGAAGTACCATTCCTATAAAAATTGTGCTCTGCTAAGTGTCCTTAGCAGGTTGGATGTGCCATATTGCTATAGAAATATCTCTAACATAAGGTAGCCATGCATTTCAGTGAAGAAAATATATAAGTGGAATAATATAGAATTATAAAACACTAGAGGACAGAACAATTAGCTTTGGACCAAAAGACTGGAGATATCATCTCAATATAATGCAAAAAATCCTGAAATGAATCAAACTGGCATGTCCCATATCTGTAATACTCAGAATGAGAAGACAGTGAAATGAATCATTCACTACTGTTGCATGCTAAAAGACACTCCAATTATTTTTTTCCTTTTTTTTTTTTTTTTTTCATGGTTGTCATATTTAGACTCAAATGCCAGGGTTACTGATGCCAGCTCTTCTTCATTTTTTCCCTCTAACACGCAAGCCCTCCTGAGTGGTTTGTATTTGTTCTTTTTTTCGGGTCATTTTGTTTCTTTTTTTTTTGACCGTTATTCATTAAATATTAAATTTAAAGCATTTGATCAGGACACTCGGAGCTGGCAATGAGTCAGACCTAAACATTATATCTTGCTGATTTTCCTCTGTTACTGTCATTTCTCTCTTAACTGCTAAATGAACTATGAAGATCACTGTAATGGACAAAAGACCCTCTCAAAATAACCCATGGAAAAGGGATATAAATCAATGGGAAAGATATGGCCACAACAAACTTTCTATCTCTGTTTTAGATCAGTAAGATAAGAAGCACTTACATTCAAATAAAGCAGTCTGGAATAAGCCTTCATTTTTGTAATAGAAATCTCTGGGCTAAATGTAGCAGAAATGTAATGGCTGTAAATAAAATCTGAGGAGTGTATGGTTTAGAGGTTATATTAGAGTGAGTCAGTTATTTTTCAAGAGTCAGTTGTTAAGAAAAAGCAGCTACATCATTTAACAAGCAGAAGTATACTGATGTTTAAGTTTTAGTTTAATTTTCAGATCAAGTATCTTCCATAGTTTCAAAAATTGCAATTTCCTCACATGCCTTTGAGAGCACAGTCTGGACAGCTCAGTCTGTACATTTTAATTTCATGGCTATGGCTTTACAAGCAGAATTCAAAACCCCCTGAGACCATTTTGTGTTCCAGGTTATTTTAGTTTTATAGAATTTACAACATTTATAGATACTTGTAATGAAGTATATGTTTAGATGCTAGGTAGAAAAAACTGTAACAGTGGATGTTAAGTGTGAATGAAGGGTAGTTGTCTGATTTCTGAAATAATCTTTAATATGGAGGAGTGCCCTTTCTGGGATCCAAAGTGCGGCTTGATACTACACCTGAGAAATTTATAATGTATTAAAGTGCCAAAAATTCATCACTTTTGCAGCATGGTTTACTATAGGCACTATTTAGTTATAAGTAAGTAAGCACCTCATTTTCTGGCATGCTACCCTACAAGGATCGACCTGACTCTAACCTTTTTCCTCCAGCTCTCCTGATGAGAAGACAGGGGTTATAATAAACATTTCTTGTGCATCTTTAGGGAATAATAAGTGATTAAGTTTCCAGGATTTCTGATGAACTGGGCTGAGTCCCTCTACCCTACTGTGCAGGGGGAAGGAGAGCAGAGAGCAGAGCTGGGCCAGACAGCCACATAGGAGTCAGGACTCACATTTCCCAGGGTGCTTCAAAAGAACACCAAGAAATATTCCTATGCTGCCTCTCCTGATAATCACTACTATAAACTATGCACTAATAAAATATTCCACAGTAAGTCACACCTGTAAGAGATATAAAATGTTTTACCACTTGTATCTATTTCCTAAACAATTTTCATTTGCTTCTACTTTTCTGTGTAACCTCTTCTACAAGCCCCAGTTTGAATATGGCTTATGAGTTAGTCCAGCTGTTCCCTGGTTCACGGCTAAATTCACTACTGACATAATTCCAATTGACGCCCAAGATCTAATTATGCCCCAGTGTCTATATTTCATTTAAAGACACAGATGCCATTTAAAAGTTCTGTACATGCAAAGAAGTATCTTAGGGAAGATTTATATGTCTTTGAATAACACAAAATTTCCAGCACTTTAAAGTGTTCTCTTGTTTCCATCTTTTTCACAGGAATTAGGATAACAGCGCTTGTTTTCCCTCATAGTAGACAAGCTAAGATAACACAATCATAGAATTTCACATTATAGTTCAGGCTGCTGCTCACAGGTCATTGTTACAAGGAACAAACAGCACACTTCAGAATTGCTTTCCAAAGATAGGCTTTGCTATCCCTTTTTCATTTGTCTTCATTCTGTCCATATGCTGAACAGAATTTTAAGGTCAAAGCAGAGCTATGTGCTTTTAAATAGACAAAAAATATTATAAAGAATCTAACCCATGCTAGTGAACTCTTTCTAGTGAAAATGAAAAGCTAGTAATACTGATACACTCATCTAATTATGTTGCTATTCATTCGTTCATTCATTCATTCATTCATTCATTCATTCATTCATTCATTCATTCAGATAAATAACTTGAGGCCCAATCCATGCCCTTGGAGGAGTTCAGTAAACTCCTGGTTTTCAACAGCCTTCAAAAACAGACTCTATGCCAATTAAATTTTCTGCAGCAGACTGCAACAAATCTGTCTCTGCTCTAACTAGATCTAGTTAGAGATTCTAGCACAGTTTTAATGTATAATAAATGAATGGACTTTTTTTATTAATAAACCAAGAGAGATCTATTTTTTTTATTGGTTCTAACTTGCAAGCATGTGGCCATGTCTGAATGTACACGAAATGGCTTCAAATGTCTAATACTATTACAATCATTGTTACTCATCAGTTGTCATATGAGGAACATGAGTTGCATCAGCAACAGTATCTGCCATTGACACATCTCTGCTGCACCCTTAAGCAGAAACTCAAATGCTAATACGCAGAATAAAAAAGGAAACGTTTTATGTGCCTAGGTAGAGACCAAAACATGGCAGTTATTTTAGCAGCTTGAAGGCTGAAAGAATTGATCTTAATTACATTTCTTTTTGCAGGCTGCTTCTAAGTTAGCTCTTTGTGTCTCTATACTCCTCCAGAAAAATAATGTCCTTAAAAGCCAAAAGACCAGTGAGTTCTGGTACTAATGCTGGCATCTTTTTTTTGTATTTGCATCTCTTCTTTGACAGACTTTTTAACTGCATTTTTCTAAGATGTTGTTTTTCTCTTTTTCTCTCTGCTTGAAGCTATTTTCTCCTCCAGCCTAATAACTTAGCGGTGAAGAGGTAACTGTAGAAATTAGCACACTAATATGAACAATTATCAAGGCAAAACCTACGAATATTGATACTCATACTGCGACTACTGACTTTTTTTTTTTTTTCCTTCTATTTTTCTATTTTTTTTTGTTTGTTTGTTTTCGGTCAACTGATGAGAAAGGCACAGGATGCTGGGCATGAGATATCTAGCTCAACCTCAGCTGAATGCTGGCCATGCTTCCTCAGCTCTTGGAAGTTGATGCAGCATTTTTTAAAAGAGGAAGTGCTAGCGCTTTCCCAGAATCTCTCACTGGAAATCAATCCTTGTTAAACATCCCAGAGTTTACCAGGGAAGTTTCCAGCAAGCCTGAAACCTTACTAGCACAGTGTAGCATACCATCAGATCCTATAATGCAATGATATCTGCATAATTGCACTGCCCTCCACCCTATTTCTCCCTCCTAGATTGCCCATGGGACTATCTTTAGTCTCAGAGAATTAGAGAAAAATGTAAGGCAAGCAGCGAATTGTTAACATTCATTAAAACTGCAGGTGAAAGAATTCTGTTCTGTGCCATTATCTAATTTAAATAAAAAAAAAAAATCTACTTGAAATGAAGAATTAAAATGGAACAATTCCAGTCATCATTTGTTTGCCCTTTTATATCTGGACATCATCATCAAGTGCCCTATATAGAAGTGTTAACTGTATAAATAGGAAGTTAAAATGATTGCTGAAGTATTCAATTAACTCTGTGACTTGAAAGCTGTAGGTACCGAGTCAGCTCTATAGTGACTCTACTCATTATTTTAATGAAAATATCATCAGTTATCAGAAGGCATTTATATGCACATCTGCAAAGACTTCAGCTTCTGCCAAATAGTTATTTCATTTTTGCTTAGCGCAGGTATAACAAGATCTGATGATCATTACATTATTAGTAGAAAATTCATAGATTAAAATGACACCATGTATTAAAAGTGGTCAGTTTAACCTTAGCAATTAGTTTGGGGTTTTGAGCTGTGACTATTAGGCTTTGATAATACCTACATAATTCAGAAATATATAAAAATACCTGGCTTTACACATGTTAATAAAACACACATTCAAGAAAAGAACACAACCAGTTATAATTATTGCTTCAACATCAAAAATAAAAAATATTTCAGCAAAATTCAACCGTTATTTGATTGGCAGTTATATAAAGATGCAGATAAATAAATCATTAATATTTCTCGTGGCAAGATAACATACCAGAGACTCAAATGACCCCTTTTGGGTTTGAAAAATATATTTAACATTCAGATATTGTAGGTGTTATTATTACTACTTTTCAAGTTCAGTTCTGCAGATGTAGAATACTTAGAAATTCAGGTGGCAAATGTCTTTCAAAACATCCTAGAATAAATCTGATACAAAACTAGTGTTCGAAGGAAGTGAAGTATATTGAACCAATAAGCAAGAAACATTTATAAACTTATTTTCTGCATGCTATTAGATTAGAAGTTAATCTCTGTGTAAACAACTCCTTATTTCTTTACTTCTTGCTTATGTAGCTTAACCCAGATATTAAATACTACACTCACCGAAATTAATGGCAAAACTGATGTGTGATTTCAGTTATTTGGTATTTGACAATTGGTATATCACTATTAGATGATAAAAAGAAGTCCAAAGCAAGTATTCACTCCTATTTTTACTATTTTATAAAGCTGAGGATAAAAAGTTCATATTCCTATGAACAGTGATTTTTAACATATTCACTCTTTCTCATCTGTTTTTTACCTCTCTTAATGCATTTTCTTCCAGATGTCGTGATGTCATTATCAACTGCTGAAACCATGTATTTCAAGTTGTTATTTCAGGATATGAAAAGGAAGCAAATTTTATCTCTTTAATCATTTCTATTGATGCCATAAATCTCTGTTTCTAAAAGATACTGTTGTAGACATAGAAAATATCCCATTTCTGTTCATCCCGTCAGAACTTTTGGTATTTAAAATAGTATTTTACAAATACTATTACAAGAAAGCAAGCTCTCGGATAAAAAATTATTTCCACAAATGATTTTAAGAAATCTTTTTATTATAATAAATGTATTGGACAAACCATTGAGGAGGGATATTTATTTGCACATAGAAAAGTAACCAAAAAATAATGTAATTTATTAGCTGTGAAATATGATTATTTGACTTTTGGCTTTGTATGCAAAGTTATGGTAGTGCTTTACCTCAAGTAATCAGTGGTAGAGTAATATGTCAGGAACATTGGACAAATTACTGATTTAGGAAATTCATAGGCCTTGAATAGAAAACATAATTAAAGGTAAGAACTAAAACTGCTATTAGCCCATTTGACTACAAAGGAGAAAGTCAATATCTACCTACCTCATATTTTTGAATGTCTAACAATGAAGCCGTGCAGCTTATGTCAACTTGCGTTGTTCAACAAACAGGCAGAGAAATCAAGAGAATTATAGCCCTCTGTCATTGTTAAATTATGTTGGAAAATTTTCCTCTCAGCAGTTTTTTTTCTACCTGATCAGAAATAGTGCGTGCTACAGTCAAAGTCAGTTGTCTCATTAAAATGGTGGATTTTCAAGCTTCAGAGCAGATCATAACAAAGCAGTGCACAATGGTGTAGATAGTCAAGTTGGCATTGCAAGAAACTAGCTCATTTTTCTAGGATTTATTAGACCGGGCACAGTCCTCAAACTGAGGATTCAAGCTGAAACAAAATAGCGATGTTATCATGGCCTTGATCCTAAGCTAATAAACCCTGTCAAAGATGATTTGGCACCACGGAAAACAAACTCAGATATCTTGGCACACTCATTTCTAGGAAGACTCATTTGTTCAGGCAGAGTATCACGTGGACGGGACAGTATTTTTCTGTCTATTTTTTTGGTGCTGTGTGAGATCTGATAACCAGGTGCAGTGGGGAGTGCACTGCAAGGGCTCTCAGCCTGGCTTAGTGGGCACCAGCTCAGATGCCATCACCTGCAATGACACCAGGACATGCTCTCTGGATAAAGGAGACCAAGCCATGTATATTTAATTGCCTTTTTATTTTTTGCTAAGCAAAATCTCTGAAAATAAAGGCATTAATTCAGAGGACTGAAAATCATAGTATTTTCTTGTTAAAAAAAAAAAAAAAAAGTACTGCTCTGTCATTCTTAATAAGCATTCTGGAAATATATATGGATGTTAAAATACAAAGACTGAAGGGAGAAAAAGTTATAACACATGGTCAAAGACAAGTAGAAGATACACCTGTCAGATGGGCTATATCCTCCACCTCTATTTGGGTTACAGAAAAGCTTTGCAGCAACTTAGCTGCATCTTAGCTCCAGCTGAACAAACACATGCTTAAACCATTCATATTCAGCAAAGGGCCATGGTTCATGTTTAATTATATGCACTTTAACTGCTTACAGATATAATCAATGTGAATTTAGCATGTGCTGAATTGCTTTGCTGAACAAAAAACAGAGTGCCTAACTGCGTCTCAAGAAAACTAAGAAGGGAAAAGTTACTCCAAGCAGTATTCTTTCTTCAAATAAAAGACTTTGACTACAACATCCACATTGTTTTTACATTTTAAAAAGCTGACATATGGTTCACAGATCTTATAAGCTTAAGTGTTACAAGCATAATTTTTTAGGAATTTTCTTTTTTGTTGTTTTTATTGTTGTTGTTGTTGCTGTTAATTAATCCGTTTGCTATATGGTCAAAGAAATACTTGTACTGGTTAATATTGTCATGGAAGTTCTCTTTGTGTATATGTGTACATACACTGCCAAGACCAAATTCACCATCACCAAAGGTAATAATTTTTTAAGAATATCATGAATGAGTTTGTATGTTTTCTATTTCTTGCAAAATTTTGAGATTCAAAATTACACTTTATATGTTTAAGATTTTCTCTGTAAACATGAGGGAATCATTAGAATCTGTATTTTTGAAAGCCGAAATTCTCACTAAATAATGCTACTCGTTATGTCTGTGTTTCTGTTTTTCACTTTTTATACAGATTTTAAGTCTATGGCCATTACCATAACACTTGAGTAGTGCTTCTAGATAAGCTTTGGAAGTGACTAGTCTTTTGTGACCTTTGGCAAGATCCTTCTGACTGATGTCTTGGGCAGTCTGCCATCACTGGCTTCTCTCCCTGTCGTAACACCTTAGTTTGGGGTAATGACCTAGATAAGCTAACTCTTTAGTAGTTTTCTACTTTTAAATATACTGTTTTCAAATTTTATTTTGTCATTTGTACACTATTATTCTTTCCTTGACAAAATAGAATCAACTAAAGGAGTTCATGTTCATAATGAGCCACATTCTATAGTCTTCAGGGCATGAAGCTATCTACTGCACTGTGTTTGATCAGAGCCTACTATAGCAGCTTCAGTCTTTATTCTGGCCTACAACGTCATTGTCATTACCTTAGTAATCTCAAGAAAATAAAGTAACTGCATTATTTGTAGTATTGGCACCAAGGATGGAGAAGGTTGCTTAAGCTATAGGTACTATAAAAATGCAACAATACTTACTTCCAAATAGGCCATGATTTTATTTTGGAAATGAGAAAATATATATCACTGGCAGGTTGCCAGGGGAGGCATTCCACAGGCCCTCCAAAAGGAAAGGTCAAACAAGGGCAAAACAAAGACAACAAAATGTAAAAATGATGCTAGATCTTGCTGTGAATTGGGTTATCAGCAAATTCCCCCTCATTTTCATCATAATCCTGTCTAAAAAGCCTTTTATTTTGCTTCTCAAAAGACATCTTATTTATTGTAACAACACCTTGATATCTATGGATTTGGTTGATCATATCTCAAGGTAAAAGATTGCCAATTCTCAAACTAAAACACTAATTATGAGATTGCAATATGTATTAAAAATAATAAAAGCAAAATACGGAATGACAAAGTCAATTACAGAGCTAACTTATCTCATGCAGTCTAGACTTTCTGGAATGTAAATCATAGTTTCAGACAGCTAACTAGTGCCAGGATATGATGTATATTCTGCTGGGAAATTTTCTTTATTTCTTTATGATATATTTCTTACATGGTGATGTGAATAGACTTTCCCCTCATGCAAAAGCATAATATTTTGCTAGTTATTTTAACAGCTTTCTTACATTCATTTTTGAGGCCTTTAAAAATTGCCTTACTTCTTTAACATCTTGTGTACATATGATCAAAATTTGTTGTTAGATCCACTTTCTACAACCCAAGATGCAGATATTACCAGGGTTCTCAAAACAGTATATTTCTTTTCTTATGAAAAAAAACAAAAAGGTTTTCCAAAAAAAAAAATCTTTTCCAAATACTATTTTGTTTCTTCCTTTTGTGTAAACTTGATATCCTATTCATCTCCTGTCTTTTGCCTGCGTTGTTTGAGGTTTTTTATTTGAGGTAATGTTTTACTATTGGACTGTATCTTCATAATTTCCATTCTCTTGTAAGTTTGTTCCCCTGAGATGTTGTTTACATGTCTTAGTTCCTTCCAAAGTAGCTTTAAAGTCAGAAGCTGCTTAGAGAATTTTGATTGTATAAAATGTCATTATATTGCAGAAAATCACTAGTGAACTAATTGTCCTTCACACCTATGAGTAGCATTCTCTGTGGAGCCTATAAGAATTTCACCTACATAGAGGGCATTTTTCCTCCGTAGAGACAATTTAGAAGCACTTCAGCTGGTAAAGAAGGTCCTGTGAAGTTCTTGCATAAGGACATAAGACCTCAGATTTCTAACAGTTCCTAAGAAGACCTGCAGCAAATTGGTTTAGAGAAAATTGAACCTTTTTTGTTTTATTTTTCCACAGACTTCATGATCATAATTCATAAGGCAGTCAAAAATCAATGACTACAATTGATGTTTAAACATGCAGGAAACATTCTCTGGCCCTGAGGTCATCTGGCATGGCATATTATCAAGTGCTCTTCTCCCCTAAAACAGGAGGTTCCTACCCAAACTGCCTGTTGAGAGTGATCCTTGGCACATGCTATTGCCTGAACACTGCCCAGGAATTGTCCAGGAGATTGTTATTTGGCACAATCATGCCAGGGACTGTGCTGATATTTAAATAGTACAGGCTTGCACAAGTAATTACAGGCTCACACCATAGAACAGTTTTATTTACTTGAATAGATGTAACAACGAAACTGCATGAGTCATCTAGTCTGACCTCTGGCAGTCACAGACAGCTTTGTCATTGAAGTTTATTTTAGAAGGATTCACAATTCTCCAATGAACTTCACTCTCCAGATTGCTGTAAATCACAGAACACTCCTCAAATATCATACGGAAATTTGTAAGACCTTTAACAGAAAAACAAGAAAAATCTCCATGCTGAGGGTAAATTCAACCAAAACCTGATGATTTAATGTCTATGAGTAAACAAAAGCATCTACAATGTGTATATCTACACTTGAGTTAATCATCGTTTCTAGTCAATTCCTGCACAGAAGATGGAGAGAAAAAAAAGCCCTTCTATTGTATGGTTCAGTACTTCACTCTAAATGAGATATTACAAACAAGTTATATAAGTAACACTTAAAACATTTATGTCCTTTCCATTGGGCATAAAGAAGTTACAGAATGCTGATGTAAACATGGACATCCCTTTGAATCTCTTTGACAGATATCTGAAGCTCACTTAAATTAATTTCAGTCTAATATCACCAGCCTGACTTCTGTCTCTTAGTTCACTCCTCCTCCAACATACAGTCCCTGTGATACAATTTGCAAACACAATCTTGCATTCTAAAATAGCATTTCAGAACAGCAGTGGAACCTTTTTTTTTTTTTTTTTAAATTAAAACATTTTTCCCTATTCGAAATCTTATTCTTACATACATGTCAAGAGCATGTCTAATGTGATCATCACTAACATATCAGTCTTTTCTGCCAAATGAGTAACTAAATAAACTAAATAACCTCTCTGGTGTCACACAATGAGTAAACCCTGTCCTTTATACATTCAGACTCTAGTTAATGGCATTTTTAGGAAACTCAAGAAAATTAAATCAATGCTCAGATTTTTCCCTCAACTAGGCCCACTTTCTGAAGTTCACCTTGCTTCACCTTGCTGTCCCTAGATCCAGCAGCTTACAAAAAGGAGAGAGAGCAACACACTTGCCCAAAAAACAGGTACCACTTTGTAGTAATTTCCTGTTTGGATAAAGTGAGGCTTCAGGAAGTAAAATGATTTGTTTCCTTACAAACATCAACACCAAGTATTTTTGAAGTTCAAGCATTTTTCAGCTTGCAAACCTCAGAGAGACCAAGATATCTTCCTTTAGACCTAGAAGTATATCCTAAATTCCTAAATTCAATTAACAGTTTAAACAAATGTAATGAGTACCTTTTTTCTACATTTTCTTAAGTATCTTATATAACAGGTTCATGTAATAGTTTTAATGTAATAATTTAGATGAACCAAATTCAACATAGCATAGGAACTAAGCTATGCAATTTTTCTGAGCTTAGAAGATTGGTATTTTTAAGATGTCATCCTTTTTTCCTGCTTTAAACATACATAGGATAAGAATACCCTTTTTTTTTTTTTTGTGCAATTTTCCTTATTAAGATTAAAAATTGTTTGAAAAACTCTGCATTTAAATCTTCTATAAAAAAAAAAAAGAAATATTAGCTCTGTATTTCGAAATCTGTACATCTCTGTGTATGATCTGCGGTGAAAAACGCTCTGTATCTAATAATGACCCTTACCAATCCCTTACTACTCTGACATCAGGATTACGACTCATATAGAATCAATAAAGCTTTCCTTGAATTTTGAAAAATAGCTCTTTTCTTTGGAATAAAAACTAGAAATTATTTAGGAGATAAACTAAACTTTGCTAGCTATCTAAAATAAATCTCTCTTAATGCTAAAATAATGCCAAAACATATCATGGACATTTTGCAGCTTATATCCTATATTGTAGCATTTGATAATGGCCATGGGGGGAAACAGAAAGCAGAACACTTTTCTGGAGAAAGAAGGGCTACAAAGAGGATAGAGCAATATTATTTTGTTCATAAAAGTTAAGATATGAACTTGTTTGGGGGGAGAGAGGAGGGAGGTGAAGAGTTAGAAAAAACTTAGTCAAAGACTTTTGCCAGAGGAAATCTGCTGTCAAGGTGGGACTGAGCCTGAAGCAGACCTTTTGCTTCTGCCTTCCGGGACATCCACTCAGCAATTTTCAGTTTGCCTTTCAGATTGATGATTTCCAAGGACTGTTTTTTTTTTTTTGTTTGTTTGTTTGTTTTTGTTTTGTTTTGTTTTCCCTTTGTTGCAGCTAAGCATTTTGCCTGTGTCATGTTCTTCATGTTAGATTCTGCATGTCTCTGATTTTGATAATAGCTCAAGACTAAAATACAGTAAAAGCAGAATATTGATATGCAGGTTTTGGAATTTGCAATATAGAAAGAAACACAGTCAAACTCGGATAGAAATGAGAGATAGTAACTGGTTCTGTTATGTGAAATGAACTTAGGAGAAATGACAGAAAAGCTCAGACTGGAACATTCTATACTCAGAGGGTCACTTTCTGGAAGCCACAAATTCTGGTACTGCAGCAGGGGAATGCAACCCTCTCTGCTGTGGATAAAAGATGAGCTACTGTGTAAAAGTTGTACCAGCTCTCTTTTATTCATTCCTGCATTTATTCCATGAGTCTAGCCCTTCTTGCAAAAAAAAAAGTAAATGTTTGGTGAATTTGATCCAAGATTCACCATTTTCTCAGATCAGCTGAAACCCTATCTTTCATTGACTAATTTATTTCCCGAACAACTTGTCCTAGCATTGTTATTGACCATTTTAAACACATTTAAGCTGTCAAGCAAGGGCTTCAGACCTTTAATCAAACACGCTAAAAAATGTGTCAATGTTATTTCAAAAGGCTTGTATGAAAGTATGAGTGATTTTTCTTTTCATTCATTTTGACTACAAAAAAAAAAAAAAAAAAAAAAAGAGAGAGAGAATTGCACACCTGTTTAAATCATGTATTTATGAGCACTTTCCTTCTGGGAGTTATCAGTCACTCTCAATAAGACTGCCAACTGTATAGCTTCATAACACATGTGTTAAATCTCCAGAACAAAAAGACAGAAAACCCAATTCAATCTAAGTGATAAAAAAGATTTTTCTGCCAAAATGAAGCATTAAACTTTGTAGTAGATTTCTAGATTTCTTTTTCCTAAAGAAGAAATTTTGTTCCTGTACTCTTTGCTAATATCATGTTATTGTATTGCATGTATTTAATTTTCTTCATGGTTCTGTTATATGAAGCATTTATTAACCAGAGAATTTAAATATGCTTATAGTACATTCTTCTTATTCTCTGATCATCATCATTTGTTGAAAACAATATTTTCTCTTGAAGGAGAACAGTGCAGTCAACATTTAGTCTTCAAAAAATACTGCAATAGTAGAGTTCAAAAATTGCTAAATTATAATATTTCAACAATCTAATGACTACTTGACAGTAAAAAAATTAAGAGGATAATAATGACTTCACTGACATTTTTAGATACATTTTTAAAATTATATAATATAAACTTTTATTTTCAGCAGAGATATTTTATTCCTCACTGAGTTTCTCCTTTTTTCTTTTGGAGTACAATTGCAAAATATAAAAAGATAATTTCTGGAGCTTGACATTTGAACTACATTATTCGCCATTTTAAATCCACTCACCCAACTTTCATATTTCCTTGTATTTCTGCTCCTAATTACTTTTCCAAATTTAGCACAGCACTTTTTTCATCACCACTCTGACAGAAGTGCCTGAGTTTCATTTTATATCCTGTGACTGGTTAGGGGTGTCTTTAACTTGCAAGGTAACTCTCATACAGCACAGGGATGATCAAAACGGGCAGGTTCTCTTTTCTCAAAACCTTCCTTTCTTACTAGAAAAACTACTATAAATAATCACACAGAAGTTCGAGATTACATTTATTTATACATCCAGACAATGTGAAATAAGTAGAGCTTGAACAAATTGGTCCTAATTAAACACCGACTAGATTTAGGAACTTATCCACGCCCCCAGGCTCTATAGGTCATCTGTTGGCAAATCAGGATAAAGCAGCCCAGGATCAGAATCATGAAGTGCCTGTCTCTTCCCACTGAAACTGGAGGGAGTTTATAGCATCTTGTTTCTTAACATGGGCACATGAGGTCTAACATCAGGTAAGGCTAAGTTAGACCAGGATATGCCTTCTATATCTGATTCTCTACTTCCCTCAAAAATGTTTCTTGTCTTAGGTCTGAGGTCTTTTGCAGCAGGAAAAAAAAAGAAAAAAAAAAAAAAAAGAGAGAGAAAAAGATTTTCTAAACAACCCTCCATTCTTCCATTTTAAAATATTAATTGAATGTGTAGTATCAATGAGAAGAAAGCAGGATTCGAGAAGGAGTGATAAAGGGACCTAGGTGCAAAAAGTCAATTGGGGTGAAGTTTGCTAAACTGTTAATAGCTTTTGAAAAGCCTGTTCTAAAATAATGTAGGGTTTTCATTTTCTTGTAGAACTGCTATTTTTATAGTCTCACATAATAACAAATGCTGTAATTATAATAACAGTTATTACTGATAATCATAATTTAAAATGTAAGTCTTTCAAGCAATTTATTCTGGGCCAGTTTCTGATATCTCATCAATGATAAATGCATTTCTTTAAACCTAAAAATTCTAATCACATGCTGTTTATAACAACTAACTTAAACCTCATTGTGAAAAGTCTTTCAAGTATTTTCAGAAGCGTCCCTCAGCAAACCATTTAAATCCTCTCATTTTCATTCAAATTATTATTTCCTTTCATTTGTAAATCCTTGCTTTTTAAAAGTAAAGTTTATATGACCCAAATCACTTGCCTAGAGAGAAAAAAAAAAAAAAAGATTCAGATATGAATTGAAAGGGACAAGTTGGTGTTGTAGATTTGAAAAGCCCCAACACAAAGCTTAAAATTTATATTCACAATAGTTTTTCTGAAGACTTTTTTTCTGATAGTTTGTGTTTTTATTTTTTGACTTTTCACTTAGAAATATTTTGCATTTTTTACTTATGTAAATATTTGTTTATTTATTTGTAAAGAATTAATTCTCTCTGGCATATGCTGCTAGTTTGCCTCATATAACAGAACTCCTTTTAAAGTCTGAATTAACGTTCTACTTGGACAAGGTCTCAGAATTATTCCATCTTTATTGACATGCAGAAGAAATATAAAATTTAATATCATTGACATGGAAATGCCATCTCTGTATTATGAGTATTGCAATATTGGCAAACAAAGGTTAAGAGAAGTTTTATTGTAAATCTTGCATTTAGAATGCAACGTTATAACTAGATTGATATTAGTATTGAGAATGTTGTTGTGGGAGTCTTCTGAAATAAAAATATTTATGTTTTAACATTAGAAAAGTTTTCTAGAAACTTGAGCTTGTTCTGGTCCTTTAATCACTAACCCAAATAGGATAAGTCTCTCTTGAGGAATCTGGAAGGGCTTCCTAGTTACCCTGCCTGGATACAAAAAAAAAAGCCATCATATTCCAATTCTACAATGCAACAAAACCGGAGAATGTGTCATTCCTGCCTTCTCCTGTCTCATCCTCTGATTTCAACTGGAGCAAAATACATGCATGAAAGTAAAAGGGCCTCCAACAGTTCACTGATCCCATTGCTTTAGGACATAATACCCTGAAGGGGTAAAGCTCAAGTAGTTGAGACTATCTGTAGATTTGAGACTGTCTGTAGACTAAGTCATGATTCTGTTTGAATAAAGCTTGAGAAGGTGCCTGATACAAGATACTAAAAGTTCATCCAATCCCCTAAAGCAGAGTAGGATTAAAGGAAAAATAGAATATTCTTATTTCCTTAGGCAATATAGCTTGAAAGCATAACATAATGCATTCATTGTTTAAACACAGAAATATCTGTAGCTGGGAACCTCTTTTTATATGTAAGTACATATATAAGACCACTGAATTGATTCCATGATAACTTCTCCTAAGCTAGGCGCATATCTCCTTTTTCTTCCATCTGTATTTTTATTTAGATTTTCTATTTGTAATTCTGTATTTCAGATCTTCAATTTAAATTCTTAATGTGACTCCATTATTAATTTAATACTGAGCTAATTATAAAGATAATGTGAAAAGGATCTTTAATTTCCAAGGAAGATTTTCTACTTATTAACTTTATTTGAAATTAGACTGATGAAAGTCTCATGAAACTATAGAAGTTTCTAAAATACTGCAAATCATGCAGTTTAATGTGGAAATATAAGCTTAATTAAACTTGAAGAAAAAATAGATCTAGTTAGCTGGAATGATTAGTAATGACTCTTATTGTAGTGGAACTGCTTGCCAGTCACCTGAGTGAATGTATAGACTTTTTTATTTAAATGATTCCACTTGTGAAATTCTGACGTATCTCTGAGAATATAAAAGTCCTTGGAAATTCAGTGCTACCCTCATCAGTATACAGCACTCTGCTAGCTATGAATGACTAGCACTGAGACAGAATTTTCTGGTCCAAAATATCCCAGTTGTACTTACTGCAGAAAATTCAACTTAACAATTCAA
Source organism: Nothocercus julius (assembly GCA_013398735.1). Taxonomy (NCBI): domain Eukaryota; kingdom Metazoa; phylum Chordata; class Aves; order Tinamiformes; family Tinamidae; genus Nothocercus; species Nothocercus julius. Next base: position 473,628 of record VZSV01000031.1, read on the forward strand.
TGAGTACATCTGAGTATTTTACCCATGCCATCTATTTATGGTTTGAGATCCTACTTGATGTTCCATTTTGGAAGAAATGGGTAATGTCAGATTGAAATTATGCATAGCGGCCCAGGATTTCAACTTATCCTCAGTGCCACATTTATTCGTTGTGCAGCAGAACACCAACAAGTTTGTTGAAGTCCCAGTTTTTACATATTTGCAGTTTGGCAGATGACAAAAAATCATTATGTCAGTGCATAAGAGCTCTGTAAGATTTGAAAAATTTCCAAACGTAAGGCCAACTGATGGATTTTCTCTCTCAATTCATACTAACAATAGCATGAAGAAGATTCCCTTGCACTTAATGAAACTAAATATATCTTTGAAAAGATACTAGTGTATATGCATTTCAAATAGCAGTCAAATAACATAGCAAAAGAAAAACTATTGGACTGATATGAGGTGGATCTGAAGTTGGAGGAAAAACATGGACAAAAAGAATCATCTCCTTAAAATAGCAAGTTGTCTGTCTGTGGTTAGCTTTCTTTTCTGCTCAGTTCCTTACTTAGAAGAACGAATTGTCTTTTTCTCCTTACATTAATAGATGCAAAAAGTCTGTGATTAAAGTAACATACAGCCTGACACAACAGAACACCTAGAAGTCATTAGGGGCTGATGATTCTTTGAATCTCCCAATACCAGGTTACAGTAGATGTCAGTGACACAGGGAATAGTAGTCAACTTCAGACCTCCTCTTCTGAAAGGGCTGACCTCATTTCTCTATTCTTCTTCCTCCATGTTTATGAGTGGGGTTAGAAGAACTATTCTGAGTAACATAGGTGCAAAATGTTCATTTGGGAAAGCACTAAGAGAGTTTGTAATTATAAAACAATGCAAACAGTAAGTTTATTTATCACTTCTCCCTTTTAAAATTGAAGTCTCTTGCTTGAATTTCTCATCCATTCAGGCAATGGGACTTTTCTCTGATTAAAAAGGGACATTAAGCATAACTTGACTAAATCTGAGTGCAAATAATGAAGGCAAAGAGACATTTAACAGTGAAGCAAGCATAGCTGTACACTTAGGGTGAGATTTTGGTGCTTCCTCAACCATAGACAGCACTAATCTGTTCAAGGACATCTTTTGAGTTCAGAAGGATGACTCATGATATATGGTTGTATTCATCACATTCTTCCCATTTTGTAGTGGAGATGAGAGAAGTTGTCTGTTTAGCTGCTAATCAGCACGGAACTGGCATTTCATTATTTGCTATTACAACAAGATCAGCAAAAAGACTGCATTTTACACAATTCCAAAATGTATGGATCCTTTCCTTTTTCCTCTTAATTCATAATCTTGCTAATTACATGTTTGAAAAGTTCTGTGTTATTCAGCAGTCTGAATAAAATCTTATAAGCTGAGAACTATGAATTTCATTTCTTAAAACAATTTCCCTAATTGTTATTATTCTGGAGACACGTTACTTTGTCTTTAAATTGCTAAGCATTTCAAAGACTATTTGAATTTCTCTTTTTCCTAAAAACTGAGGAAAGTTCCCAAATAATGTTCATGTTTTTGCTCTCTGGCTAATTTTTCTCTCTTAAATTGCATATCAACTTGTGCACTCTTTTTGGAGAAAATAACAGCCTATCATTTAGGTCAGAATTCACTATTCTTTTTCTGACAGAACTTCACTTCCAAAAGTAAACAGTGATGTGTTTGCAGTCATTTTATGATAATTTTATTTGCCACTATTTGACTTGATGCAGACCTGTTCTTATTTATATCTTAAAGATCTTATTTCCCGTAAAAAAAAGAGGTCTTGTTAATAAGAATTATGTACAAGTTATAATCTGACAGTTATTGTAAGTAATTGTTAGTTATTCTTATTTGCTGTAAGAAGTAGTTTGCTATTAGGAATAACATATATTATATAGTACATCAATTATGTTTTTCTTCTTAGTATTTTGTGGGTTTCTTTTTTTTTTTTTTTTTTTTTTTTTTTTTTGTACTGGTAGGCTCCAGGGGTTATCAACATCAGTTCCTTAGTGTAACTTAGGCAATTTGCACTCTTTGGTAACTTATAGTGGATGTGGCAGTAACTGATGTAGCTGGTATACCTATTTATTCCCATGTAGTCACACACAGCTTTCTCACACTTGCATTTTCCTGGATATTTTCCAGGTTTGACCAGTGTTTATGGATTTCTTTTTTTTCTTCAAAAGGCAGATTTCAGGAAACAGAAAAGAAAATATGAAAAGGGAAAAAAATAAAAAAGCAACTAAAAAAAGCACTTCTCATATTACTAAAACAAAGCTTTAGGAGTCTTTCTTTTTCCATATACTAAGTAAGTAAAGAATGAAATTAATTGAGAAAATGCTCTATGTAGACAAACGTTCTTCAATTGTTCTTAATAAAAACTGTCTGTACAGGGAAGGCACATAAACAAAGTCTTGTAGTTGGATGCAACAATTCCATCATCAATCCAGCCTAGCTGGATTGGGAAGGACTAGCTAGGTAGCAGCTCTTCAGGAAAGGACTTGGGGTCCCAGCATGACAAGCTGGACATGAGACACTAGCGAGTCTTTGCAGCAATGAAAATGTATACTGGGCTGTACTAGCAAGAATGTAGCTAGGAGATTGAAGGAAATGATTATTCTCCTCCATTCAGAGGTTCTAAGACTGCACCTGGAGCACTGTGTTTTGGACCATCAGTACACAAGAGAGATCAACAAACTGTCTAGTGGAGGACAATTAAGGTGATTAGGAAGGAAGATGTACATGATTTATGAGGAGATGCTGAAGGAATGTGGTTTGCTTGACCTGCAGAAGAGATGTCTGAGGGACCTAATCTCAGTTTTTGACTACTTAGGGGTGAGTTATAGAAAAGAAAGAGATAGACTCCTCTCTCAAATGCACATAGTGAAAGGAAAGTCAAGTACCGGAAGAGGCATCCCAAAGAGCAGTTGAATCTCTCATCTGAGAGAATTTGAAAACTCAGCTGGTCAAGGCAGTCAAGCTTTGAGCAGTTTAGAGATGCATATACCACTTTATCTCTTCCATTTACTCCTTAGGATAAAAAAGAAAACAACCCATGAACTTTTTGACCAGTAACACAAAGAACTTTTTGCCAGTTTTTTTTACTAGTCTTCTCTCTCTCCTTTCTAATATATTTTTTTCCATTGCAAAGCTGAGTATCCTCTGCAATCCCGCCACCCAAAAGGGAGGTAAGTTCGTGCATGCATGAATTTTGAGTGAAGAGTAAGTGCCGATTTTCCCTATGCCCTCTACAAGTCTGAATACAGTCCCTGTCTTTCAGAACTGCGACGGAGGAAAACAGAAGAGAATCTTTAATCGAAAAGATAACCACAAACAAAAAGTGCAAATTGATTTCCAAACCTCCTAGAAACATTTCACTGTGGGAAAGGAAGACAATGATGTTTTAATATTTATTTTACAAATGTATAACAAAATGACAAAAAATATTTTTTGTGTGTGTGTGTGTTTTTTATTTTATTTTCTTCTTTTTTGGAAAAAAGAGATTCAATTTACGGAAGAGTGAGAGCAAATGAATAGTGAGACTTATCTGTAACACCACCAAGCTTCCATGCTTCTGAAGGTTTTCAGGACAACTATTTCACCTTGTTTGATTGTATTATAACATTAGTATTCAGCCCACATAGGAAGAAAGCGGAAAGGGCCATGTTGCAGTTTCCATTGTGCTTGTTTGTGAATTGAAGCGTGAGCTGACATCCTGTAGTAGAACCAGGGAACGCAAGCAGCACAGTTCATAAACCTGCTTTTCTCCATTTTCACCACTTTAGAATATAAATGCTTGAGGCATATTTTACTCAATAGGACAATCTGCTCTTGTTTTGTCCTCAGTAAAAAGACAACTTTCCTGATTTTATTTGCTACTTTAAATATCATATTAATTTTAAAGTGAGTAGTGGCTTTGCAGATATAGCATTGGATAGCTAAGAGCATGAACAGACACAGTTTATTATAAATAACATACCTCAAAGAGTTGCAGTCAAAATAAGAGAATAATCAAGTCCAGAATAGCCAGTAAATATGGTGGTGTGATTCACCTTGGATACAAGAGGTGGAAATTTAAATCTTCCTTCTTTCAGATTTAGATCAGGGATTAAGACTTGATTATTCCTAGATAATTCTTTTAATCATCGGTTCATTGCTGATCACTTTTTCTCCTGAGTCTTCCTTTCAAATATTCATAATATTTTCTATCAGATATGCCAGATAAAATGCTACCTTTGTCTGATTCCGGTACAGGTATATGTATAAGGAAAATCTTGTTCTTTTGCTCAGATGCAGTGCGTTCACTGAGATACTGACTTTTAAAAGATTGTGATTTTATCAGTTCTAAAGTTTAATGAAAGCTTCTGTCCCTGAATACCAGTTCTTTATTATATACCTGTGAACATTTTTGAATTCCTGAAGATTGTACTGAAAGTATAATTCAGAAAGATATCTCCATCAGTCTGTCTCTTTTGTTTGCTGTCCTCATTTTACATTGAAGTCTGCATTCATGTTCCCTTTGATAGCAGCATACCTAATTAACTTTATTCTGGTCTCAGTTACACCAGCTCAAAGCACTGACTACAAATTAATGACCTCAGCATCATGATGGCATAAATGTGAATACAACTTCCTTCACCTGGTAACAAAGCAAACCAAGTGGTTAGCAAGCAGTATGGCATTACCGTGCAACGGTTTCAAGTTCTTCATTATATTGAACAACTTCTTCCTTCACTGACCCGAGGCCAGCATGAGGAAAGGAATGTGATTCTGCTTAATGGTCATAAGAGCTTCCGCGGAACTTCCCGTGCCACAGCAGTGTCCTGTGCCTGGCAGCTGGGCTATGCTAGAAAGGAGGCTGCTGGGCAATCCCGGTCCTCAGAAGAGGGACAGACTGAGACCCACATCACCAAAAAATCAAAGACTGTATACCTAAACAAACTCTCTGATGGGCCAGTGGCAAACCAAAGTGATCGCTGTTACACCTCAGTTGTGAGCTGTTTCCTGCTCGTTCCTGCCCTTGTGAAGTCCTTATGAAGTGTTTGGTGTGCAGTTTTGTCCATGTTAAGATATTATTCTATGGTCCATAATGTCAGAAGGACAATTCACTATCACCGTAAAACATTAAGCCATTGCTAAGGAGCACTGTTCCTTAGGTTCTGATGTCATCTGCACTGCTTATCTGCACTAGAATTAACCTTCAAAGTTTAAACCAGATCAGGATAAGCAGGATATCTTCTTTCTGCTTTTAAGTGCCACAGAGTCTTAAACACAGGAACAGAAGATGACAGCTGTGACCTATGGGTGAAAAAGTGAGTTTCCCTGATAATTCAGAAGCAATAGAAAACGTATGATTTTTGAGTCTTAGTTGGCTCCTGCACACACACACACAAACCAAACAAAAAACAAACCTCAAAAAATGAGAAGAACTTCGGGGGTCGTTGTTAATACTTGTAGATATTCTGTGCATCTAAAATGATTCATGCCTGATCCTGTCTTCTTTTCAATACACTTTTTGATCTTATTTTCAATTTTTGAAGATGAAGAGCATAATTAGTAACATGACATGTTTTCAAGTAACTGCTTGGGAAATATTTGCTTTTCTCTATTCTGTGGTTTAAAACAGAGAATACCTGAGGTCTGCTCCACAACCTATGTCTGTAGAGAAGATGGTATTAAAATCTGGCATGCGAGAAAATACTGATGAGCTGCTGATAGAACTACTTGCTTCGCTAGAGCAAGTAAGGTTTTAATTTACTACTTCTTTCTGATATGATCAAGAATTAATATTTTAAAAGGTTCTTTAGAAAAAAAAGTATTTTGTAGGATAGTAAAAACCCTCCTTAAGGCATCTTATAGCTAGCTTGCCTAGCACTCATAATATGCTGTATCATGTTGACGAATTCCTGCATAGTGTACTTTTCGCTGACAATTTACACAAATAAAACTTTAAATTCCATTTTCTTTGCTGGTATTTCTGGTTAGATATTTTTCCATGCTAGCTCCACAGAGATCTCTTCACTTTTACTATATTGACTCTATAAACTATGGTTTAAACTGAAACTGTAGTATATATATAGAAATATCATGCATGTTAGAGATAAACTGAAAAGATACTTCAGCTGACAAATTGGCCTATGCTTAACGTCTACTTTACTATCTTATTCCAAAGTAATTCTCACCTCAGCAATCTCCCACCTCTGTGCGCACTTGAGTTTACATTGACAAAATGTTTTGTGTGTTTGGATTTCTGCTGTTCTACATCTATTTTGTAACCAAAGTCCTGAGAGCACCAAAGCATTTAGGTATCTCATCTACTGCCACTCAGTTCTTCTCTAGTTTTCAAGTAGCCCATTGGTCCCTTCATTCATCTGAAGTTATGAGAGACCCATCTTCAAGCCCATCTTAGACCCATTTTCATGCCCATCGTACTCCTAGATAATTTAAAGCTGGGATTTGAAATAGTCTTATCCTATAAGAAGAGTGCTCTAACTAATGATTCATAAGAGTTTCTGAAACAAATTCCTTTCAATTTTTCCAATAGATATTATTCAGTTTTCTATTTCTATTTCTAATATTTATCAGGACAGCCAAATACTAGCCTTGCAGTTTGCTACTGGTTATGCATCCGCATGTAATAATTAAAGTCTATGCCCCAAATCAACATTCAGGTTATTATTTATGGTGAACCCTCATTGAGCACAAGGGAATGAAAAATAAAGCAGTTTCATGGGAGACAAGAGGACTGTAACCCCAGTTTCTGCTCAAATTCTGCAAAGAAAGGTTTGTGCAAGGGTCAGGTGTATTCCAGACACTTCCAGACCACTTTGCAGTGGAAAATAGCAGTGAAAATATTGCTATCTCTTTTCCATTTCCTGTATATACAGTTACCGAATTTTAGAATGGAGTTTATATTTGCGAAACTTGAGTGGAGAGAAACATGTCTCTTCAGCCTGGTCTAGGGGTGATATTTATATTCTCCCACTCCTAGGAAATTCCTGCTGCTTACATTAAAAGCCTCCAGACATAACTGCAAGCACTTGCTTTATAAAAAAGCCAAAAGTAAATTTCGGCAGGATATCAGCTGGAATAAAGGCCTTTAAATAAATAATGATATGAAATAATAGTAATTATAATAATCATAATAATTCATTAGTCTTCAAAGTACTCAGGTCTCAAGTATATCCTAGTAAGAAACCGCATTTGTTGTTAAACTGAAGCCGTTGATATTTAAGTTAGGTATATGAAGGCTCTTCTCTTTCATAGAGCAGTATAGTAGTGAAATGAACAGTGATTTTTTTGAACCATATGCATTACTAAAACAGAACCAGAAATGTAACAGAGCAAGTGAGACCTGAAGAAAAGGGGCAGTGACACCCATATATGTGATCTAGAATCACTACAGTGTGTCTACAGGTTCTCAGGAGCCCTTTTATAAAACGGTCTGGCATGTATTTTAGTAAAAAGTGTAAAGCACAGCTTTAGAGCTTGATAAATGAAAAGGAGCTTGTTTCTGATGATAATCTATTTGTAAACAGCTTAGCAAAAAGCACAGCTCACTTTCTACCAAGATGAGATACAATAAAAAAGAGAGACTTGCTTACAGTTCAGTATTTGTGCTCTTCCACATTGTATTATCTGCCATCCTGATGCTGATAATAGGTTTGGACCAATTGCTGGCTTAACTGTATTTATACAGAAAAAAAAAGCGATTAATACAAAGAAAAAAAAATGTGAAGAAAGAAAATTTATGAAAGACTAATTGGTAATCTAACAGATCACAATGCTTTTCATATGAACAGAGTATAAATGAAGATGTAAAATCATGTACAAACACCCAAAGACAGGCTGAAATTTCTGAGCTGTGCCATGGATTAATTGGGAACAAAGTTATTTGGGGTTATATTCCTCTTTAGCATGACCAGTGCTGACCAGGACCCCCTGGCTTGCAGACATAAAATGGGAAGACTGTTAAATAAATAAGCTCATCACATTGTCTATGTTGTCAAAACATGCTTCACCTGAGATCATCTGTCTTTGCATTCTGGATCACACTCTACTTCTAATCCAGAATAAGACAGAAGGTTTTCTAGTGAGGACACTCAGGCCCACTGAGACCCCAAAATGGGCTGGCTTGCACAGAAAGCTATATTCCTACAGACAGCAACAAACTTGAGTCATGTGTGAGCATTACAGGTTTAGGCAAAAGGAATTATTAAGCAAAATATTCTTTTAATGAAGATCTATATCATGATGAATTAAATATTCATAACACAAAGAAAAAAAACAGATAATAAATGCCTAGTTTTTTTTAAGGCAGTGCGTTCGAAACAGAAAAACATACAGTATTCATTGTTATGGAAAAGAGAATCTGGAAACTAGAATTTCTCATACCATTATCAGAATATTTTAGATCCTTCTGGAAATATGTCTCTAAAATTTCATATCTCTTTTTACACATTGCAACACACAATTACAGTGCATGCTTGGGGTAAATATCCCCTAATCATATTGTCTATATCTTTACTGCTAGCCACACTTTAGACCTAAGACACAGCCTGACCGCATTTCTCTTGCATAACACTTTACCCTAGATTTTCTCTCAATTTCAGGTGATGACATGTGGCTTTCACACGTTAATATTATTTTTCTTATGCCTTTCCAGCTGATTGTGTAAATGGAATAGTACTGAAAGATTGCCTAGGATGGAGGGAGCTAACTGCTTTGGATTCATCCATATTGTCTCTTGGCAATGGTCTTTTGCATGAGCAGTTTCACAAACTATGTATGGTAATGCTGATCTGTACAACCTCAAACTATTAAATCTGAGGCAGTATGGATAACCAAGGTTCCAAAACTGAAACATGTTCCCTGAATCTGACTTTTTTTAGTATTATAGATTTGGTTAACTGAAACTATGGGCTTAATTCTTTTCTGTCAGTAGAGTTAAGTAAAATCCAATTGCCAGAAATAAAATTTCCATCATTTCCCCATTTAAAAAATATTATCTATAATGTTGTCCCATACTTGCAGCCAAGTCTTTCAGGCTTTTCTCAGCAAAATTCTTACAGGAATCTTAAAGAAATTAAAAAATAAGATGTAAAAATATTAGAAGGCAGTGAGAAAGAGTTTTGGAATTCATGATTGTTGGCTTTGATTTGTTCCTCATTTTAGAAGTGAGAAAGGAAAAATGGAATTACTGGTTGCCCATTCTTGATCTGCAGTCATTCTTCACCTTGGTATTGTTGTGCTACCCTGCCAACTATGCCATATTTTACTGTTGTGCTATCTGCCTTTAAATGGATAGACAGTAAAATAATCCAGAGGGGCTTTAGCTAGTTGCTTTTATTCACCAGTGCAAAGTATTTTCAATAACAACATTCACCATTAACTGGCACAATTGTTATCGGAATCAGATGATGAATTAGTAAACCAGAATTCCATAGAGAAGACAAAGAAAAAATAAAGTAAAATAAAATAAAAGTAAAATAAAATAGAGTGGTGTAGTGTTACTTCACCCTGAATATACAAGGGGCCTCTCAACCTTGCAAAGAGTGAAAAATATATGCTAGCATTTCTACACCCTGAAAGTACAGGAGAAACTCAACCCTAAAAGGAGATGCAAATGAGCGCCTTTACATCCTGTAGATACAGGGGACACTCAGCCTCACAAGGAGTCACCTTAGCCCAGTGTCCAAGGTTAAGAGGAGTGAAGGGATACAAACATCATGGTCCAGCAGGAGGAGTTGTTCAGATATCGTTCCTGATCCCTGCTCAACTCATCACTGCTAGACTCTATCTTTTATATCTTTTGGAAAGGAGTACATGAGCGTGCTATGGTCATCTTCACAAGGTGGTCCTTTCAGCATCTTCAGGCAGTTTTGGCCCCTTATTAGGTGCTTTGCAACTTCTTTAGTGAGTTGGGTCTTTCTTTGCAAATGTTAGCAAAGTGGGATCATCCTGCCTCCACAAGAATTCCCCTTCCCTTTATTGTTGGGGAAAGCACCCACAGTCTCACCATAGCTTTTCTGATAGGCTTTTATGCCATCCATCTGGCATGTCAGTAGAGCTCAGCAGAGCTCATGCACTTCAACAGTTTTGTTGTTAACTTTTTACTTGCCCATCAGGTACTTATTAGCTCCTTCAGTTCACTAGGATTTTGTTTGCTTGATTTAACTTTAATTCTTTCCCATGTTAGTTATTGTTCAGGCAACATAAACGTATACTATAGCATTGCAGTATTCCATATTTATGATTACAAAATAATTTAGTTCTACAACTTCTCATTTTTTCACATAATGTGTTCCTCATTTCTCAGTGTTTATTCTTTCTATTGATTTAATTCATGAGAAATCCAAATGAAAATCTTCAGGCACCATCAAAATCTTTCACAGATTGCCTAACACTGATGATGGCCAAAGAAGTGGATAGGTAGACAGATAAACTGCACACACATTCAGAAGGATCAATGAGCTCCCCTTGCCTAGAGAAATTATTCTTACAGAAAAGGAACTTATTGCTCAAAAATGTAATTATTTCAACACCAAGTTTCTTAGAACTCAGATACTTTATTGCTTTTGTCAGCTGTGCTTTCCTTTTAGAAACAAAACCCCTTGCAGATTCAATTTTTAAAGGAAATTGCTTTTCTTCTTTGTGTTTTGTCTTGCCTTTTTTACATAACTACTGAACAAAAATATTGTAATGGACATCTTGTAACAAACCATTTTTTGAGCAGGTGGAAATTGTATTAACAATTTTTTTATTAACAATGAATGTAATACTTAGAGTAAATTCACTATTAATTTATTATGATTTTCAAAATATTCTCTTTTTTTTTTTTTGCTAGAGAAATCATACATAGCAATGTCTAAAGTAGAACTTAATTATTTAAATGATTCCTTACAATCATACACTTCCTGAGCATGAACTAAACTGTAGATAATATTTTTAGATGAGCTAAATCTCTATAATTGTGTCAGTAGAATGTATTAGGTAAATAAAATGGCCAGTGTTTTAAAATGTCTTGAAGTCTATTATCTTACTATTAGAACTGAAGCTAGTGCCATTACATACAGTAATCTCCAGTCTAATAGCTTTATCTACAGTGCTCAGCTCGTGCACACCTTTTTTAAAATCTGAGCACTCCTTAAACACTCAAGATTCTTGCTTCAGAGATGCAACTGCAAGGTCAAAATGACAACTCTGTTTTGGCCATTTTGCATTTAGAATCTTGCCCTAGATCACCATTAATATTAGTTAAAAATTAATAGCTTATTTTTCAGGCTAAAGGAAAACTATAGATATCCTTGTAGCAAAAGGCAAGAGAAACTTTTAAATCATTACTTTTTATATTGAAGATTTCCTGTTAGATATAGACCAGAGGTAATTATCTTTCCCTTCCTGTTAGCTTTCTTTTTTTTTTTTTTTTTTTTTGGTTTAAATTCCTATTATTTCATGTAAATCTCCCTTTTCCTGAGAACATCTGCCTATTGAAACGAGAACTTCTTCTTTTGTTCCATTCTTCAAAAAAAGCTTTGTGATTCAGCAGTATTGTCTAACCACAGGCTTATTACTCAATTATCTCTGTTGTTAAGTCATGGAACAGAAGTTTTTTAATCACTTGCAATATTTTTTCGAGAAATGTTAAGTGTGACTTTAGGGGAAAGTACAGGACAAAAGTACAGCAAGAACTTTACATTCTTTATAATTCAGTAAAAAAATCCTTTTATCTTAATAAAATGAACCTAAAGTTAATTGAGGCTTTTAATGATACAAAATGTTTTGGGTAGGTCAATGGAAATATCAGCAGTGATGTAATTAGTCAACCAAAGTAGAATATCAGACATTTAAGCCCAAAACTTCCAATTTGCAGCAGAAACATATAGCCCCTATAAGGCCTTACTGACTTCATTAATTGTTTATAACTTTCACTTTTAGTAGAAATTAAGTAAGCTTTCCTTCTGCTTGCAAAATTTCAAGGGTACAGTTAAGGTACACATACACATGAAGAGTATGCCAGCAGTATCCAAGAACGGTTCCTCAGGGTGTTGAAAGTTTTAAAAGCTGATGGATTCACATCAGACTGCAGATATCAAATGCATGATCATGAGACCTTTATAAAGCAAGTATGGTTTTGATTAATAAAATAAATCAAACTAAGTGCTGTTTTATGACCTTTACCCACTATTCAGAGAAAGTTAATGCTGTTGGCTGACAATAAGCCAATCTTTCCTGTAATGGCAGCTATTAAATCCATATGAAATCAAGTCAATATCCAATTCCTATCAATTTATCAGATATTTTCACTAAGCTGAACTAATGTCCTCCTACTTTGTTACCAGCCCCCATAATAAAACATGATATTTATAATAAGGGTTAGTTAAGTAGTAAAAACTGAATTTTAAGCCCTAATTTCTTTGCTTTTCATTATTAGTATTTCTTTTTGATGTTAATCTAAAATAACTCTCCTGTTCTGATATTTTGTGATTTAAAAAAATAAAAAAAATTGAATATCTTTTAGTATTGTATTTTCCACATTTGAGGGACTAAGAGTACCTGATGCCTAACTCATGCAAATTATAAGATTTCATTGTACTCGTAGACAGTTTTGTCAAAATTCTGCCCTGAAACAAGCTGTGGAAGGAACAGTCTAATAGCCTGCTCTTTTAGGGCTATGTCAGGGCAATGCAAAGGGCCTCTGTGATCTTAGATCCTTGAGCATAAATCATTGTCCAACTTTCACTGATTGCAATACTTGAGTGTTAGCAAAGGGAACTGAAGCTACTGGTGATTGGAGACATCTGACTTTTGCAGGATATATGAAGATTAAGATCCTAGAACTGGGTGAGGATATACTTCTAGACAGTAAGGGTAAAATGTTTTAACATGTAGGTGGACAGAAGGAGGATAGGGTGGATACATACATGATTTCCTTTTCTTCTTCATGTGGAAACTATGTATAATTAGTCCTTAACATTCCCAGAGGACTGGTCATGAGTGGTACTGTTCTCATGAGTAGCCATCTTATAGGCTTCTTTTGTAAGGAATTTTCTTTTCTGCTTCTTTACCACAGCACAGACATTTTGTTGTGATATTGTAATCCTTCTGAATAATTGAACATCCACAAGCTATATATCTCTCCATTCTAATAAATCTCAGCTAAACAGCATAATTGAAAAGAACTTCTCTACAGGAAAAAAATACATATATATTCTTTGATATGTAATATATCTGGACTATCCCAATGCTATAGAAGACAACACAAAAATCATAGGGAGTAGCTGAAGACCAATCACTTAAATTAGACAGAGGATAAAACCTCAGGAGTTCTCTTTCATTTAACACAGTCAAAATGGAATCCAGTGGGGACTTAAAAGAGGCTTCAAGTATGAAGGGTCCTGATGGAAATCAGTGCTATAGAGAATGTGCTGTGTTGGATCCTATTTTGCTTAAATGGTGCACGGAAGCATACATGCAATCTTCTACCCATGAAAGTCAATTGCAAAACTCCATTAATTCAATAGTAGCAATAAGACCAACATTAAAACACCTCATTCAGTGAACACACAAGTATAATCCTGACTATAAGTGCATGACTAAACTCAGTATGATTCAGCAAAATTTTAAGTCCTTGCTTAAGTCCCAAGGAAATCTTGCTAAACATATATAGATACGTCTTACACACGGGTGTCTTATAGCAATATTAGTTACAGGCAGAATGTAAGCAAGAAACTGAAACACATATGAGAGAAATTGTAGAACTGGAAGTGTTTGATATAAACTATTTTAGCTTTCTTAAACCACTGCTTTCTACACACAGTCTGGGAAATCTGTACCTGAATCAGTCCTTAGTTTGTACACGTTTTTAAATAATAACATCTTAAAAGATATCCATGCTTCTGCATTAGCCATCTGTACACTGACACAAAGGCTTGACTCAGCCCAGTGATTTAGTCTCAGTCCAGTTAACTTTAAAATGTAGTTAAAGTTGAGAAGCCCTAAGGCATCAATTCAGCTCTATTGAACTGATGAGTACAGATGCACAGATACATACTCAAAGTATTACTCACTCTCAGTTACCACTCTCCACAACCAGAATTTAACATCTCTCTGTATGTGCCCTAAGTATACCTTGGCTAGAAAGAGTCAAAGTACAGATTATATCTTATTCCTAAACTTCTACATTTAATAATAAATACTTTGCTAGAGAAATTTCTTAGTAAAGCTAAACTTCAGTCCAAAACAAAAACAACCAGTCTCCTCAACATGTACAGCTGAGTTACTAATCCATGCAAGTACAGTGGTGTTACAATAGAAATGCTGATGCAGTCCCAACCACAGCTATGTGAACACAGCAAACTGTAATTGCTCTCATTATTAAAGACTTGAATGGTCTGCCTGTTTCACAGAATTGATTTTGCAATTTGGTTGTAGCTTGTTTCTCAACTACTGTTTCAAAATGTTCCTGATTACATGAAAAGAGAGTCCTCCCCCCTTTTTCTCTATATTTAATACCGTATGTATTTCCTATAGGACAGCTTGGTCTGTTCATAATGCTGGCAATTATGCTATTGTTAATATTACAGACAGCTACTTCTTCTCTTTCATAACGCAGTAGTTTAGTTATACTAATAATTTTCTCCTACATTTTGAGATACAGATTCCCTGGTCACTTTTAGATAAGTGATGTTTCATTTCCATCTCTTGTACCTACTAAAATGTGTAAAAGATTACATGCATTTCCTCCTATTGCTTTCCCTCTCTAGCACCTGCTGCTTAAAACAGAAGTAGGCAAGTGGAGAAAAACCAGCATTGAGTCCATGACACTCATGCGCACATACATGTGGTTAGATGGATCAGTAAAAGTGAAAGGAATGGGTCAAACTGAGTACGAGCATCAACGCAGGGTCTGCGATGCTCTTTCAGCAATATCATTGTGCCTCATGTAAGGCAAATGCAGATTATTTCTCCCCTCCCTGTGCCTCAGAGAGAAAATAAATTGTATGTGTAAGACTTGGGTTTTGCTTCATGCTTCCCTCTAAGGAAACACAGCTATGTTTTTTGTCAAACCAAGTTTTCTAACGGAGTCAAATTAGCTGCTTAACATGTGAAAACACTAGTTCCTTTGATTTGTGAAATATCTAAGGTGACATCTAGGATGATCTTTTTTTCATATCAGTGAATACTCATTTAGGAGTGTCCTATGAGTGCCCAAAAAGATAAGGATGTTTTACAATACCCAGTTTACTGTAGCAGCACTTTAGCACAAAATAAAAATGATGTGTTCTTCTCTTAAAATATTACTGTTAAATCATGCTTTGGGAGCATATTATTTGTAAAACACTTTCAGCTCATTTCTTATGTTACAGTGATATTTTTTTCGCTAGTCATAGCTTCCACCATATTATTAGAGAACATTTTTCTTCCCTTTTTGTGATAGAGAGTTGATTCCATTACACTTAATGGGCATCTGTCAGATTTAATTTGAGTAGATACATGCCTGCAAACAGCAGTTCTGGTCACTGCTATCCAGCACTACACCGTGAGCAAGCGCAAAAATTTCCTTTAGGTAAGAGACTACCATGTAACACCACTGAAAACCTTTACATGGAAGAAAAAAACTAAAAAATGAAACAGGTTTTGAATTTATGTTGCGTCAACTCTACAGCAAAATAAGCAATTATAATTTCATTAGCTAAGAATCTGGCATAAGACGTTCTTCAGTAGCAGTAGGTAGTGAGGAATTATTCATACATTTATCATAGAAAATCAGAGATGTCCAGAAGTTTTGTTCACCACCCCATGACACCTTCCCCAGCAATCATCCTTGTGCTTCTTTCAGGCTATGAGAGATACAAACATGCACTGTTGGACCCTTTATCAATGAGTAAACTATGTCTGTTATAAAGGACTTGCAAAAATGATGAAGGGGTTTTCAGCTGAAGCATTTCCAGTGGAGATGTTATTCCCATTAGAAATTTCACACATGTAAATTGCTAAATAGCCTACAGGATCCTCTTTTCTTAGTTACCTTTCACAGACATTCTGCAAGTAATAGAGGGTTACCCTGGAAGCCATGCATCACAGGCTGAAAAGCATGGGATTCTAGATGTATTAAAATTGTTTAATCTTGAGAGTCAGAGTGAATATGTAGAGTTATACAGAGATGCCACCATCAAAGACTATCTGAGTACTATTAATACTCTATATGGAAGAATTCAGGTTTTACTAAGACCTTAGTGAACCACCATACATTTTTAAAACTCTGACTTTGGTTAACTCAGATCATGAGTACATGTTAACATGTATAGCAGATATAAGATCAAAACTTCATTTTTTGAAGCCTCACAGGGAATGCCTGAACTGAGATAAGGGTAGAAATCTGGTTAAATCAAAGTTTGGAAACTGGACTCTTTTGAATTCAGAATGGGGAACAGCTACAGAGCCTGTGAAAAGGTTGTATGGGAATGAATAGCTAATGACAAATTTTTAACAGATGTGGTTATACTGTAGTCACAGGCTAGCAACAGAAAAGGAAAGGAAAAGAAAAAAGTAGAGAAAAGCTTAATCAGTAGATGTTTATGTGGATAATTCTTACCTGAATGTTGATAAGAAAATGGGTGGCTCTTAAGAATCAAACTTTTGTTGTTGTTGATATATTGTTGTCTTTTAAAATGAGTTTGGTTAGTCTAAGAAAGCTGTATATACCATTCACATATTTTATTTCTGAAAATCACTGCCCATAGACATATAAATTTTATCATCTCTGTGCTAATGCTACATTTTCATTGTAACTTTCATAAAAGATCAAAATAAACCAACTTTCAAACAAAACAGTTTAACAAAAAAATGTAGTGTATGCAGCCATAAACCCTTCTCCTCACATAACTTCAGAATTGGGAAAGGATATTAAAAAGTAGCAAAAAAAAAGCAATTTTAGTAGACAATTTTATATTGACTGTGATTTTTTATATTTTAATATGAAAATGTATCTGAATTCTATATAGCTGAATATATTAACTTCAGACATGTTACAAAAATACTTGATTTTTAGATAAATTATGCTAATGTATTATGCAGATTAGTGGTAAATGTATGGGGGGCAGAGCAGTCAACAATAGTGTTGATTATTAACAGATATTGGTCAGTAAAGGGTTAGTAGGATTGTGGCCCATAAAAGAATTTAACATTATTTAAAGATAATGTAGCTATTAAAAAACTATTTATCATTTATTGTCATGTGTAGTCAGGATAAGAAATGATGAATTTACAAAGTCAATCTTTTTTGCATTTTTCTCTTTCTCATTGCAGCAAAAATCGTAATAATAACACTAGGCTCTAGTTCAGATTACTAGTGTGAATTTGGTGGAGTATCAACAGTCATTATATTAGAGTTGAGAGCATTATAACATAATCTTGTGCCTGATTGCAACGTACCAATGTGCCACACATTGAATGCAACATAAAATTATGAAATCAAATGGAAGATCCAGAAATTGGCACAAAACCCTTTATATGACATGACTAATATCGCAGAGATTATGTGGAACTAATTTTTCATCTGGAATGTTGATAACCCAGGAAAAACAGGAATAGAAAAAGTACTGTACTGCATGTTAAACTTACATGTTTTTGTCTAGAGTTCCTTAAGATTTGAGAGGCTAATATTCTTTTTCATTGGAAAAGAGAAAAAAAATAGGGATAATATGATAGTGGTAGTCTCTACAGACCTTTGCTACAGAAGAGGTAAATGAGGCATATTTTTTAGCAACTATTAGAAGCAGATGAGACAAATCTTTTAGCAGTTATTCAAAAGTTAGAATTTGGTGGCAGTAAAGATATTTAAACAAATATTTTCCAGAGAAATATTATGACAGGCCATAGACTATAAATCAAGACTGAGAATTTTTTTTTTTTTTTTTTTTTTAGGATGTTAGAAAGGGACTGTCTAATTTAGGTTTAGTACTGTTGAAAAGGAGAGAATCATTAAGACTCTAAAGATCATTTGTAGTTGGGGATGAGAGCAATCATGAAATAATAAAGTGAACTACCTTAAGGGAGACAAAGTGTAACAAGAAAAGAATGAAAATGATGCACTTTAAGAATCCAAGATTTGACAAAAATTCAGGAAACTCATAAACCAGGTTATTTGGGAACATAATCTGGGTCGTTTGGGAACACAATCTGGAAGATAAAGGAAAGTAGCAAATCTAGCAGTTACTGCAAGAAACCATGGTAATTAAGGCACAATGGAAACTATCTAAGGCAAAGAGAAGACAGAAAGCATGGTTAGAGATCATTTTAACTATATCAGAGGATTTTCAGTGACGAGAAAGGCAAAGGGAAATCATATAAAAGGGGAATCATAGGTGATACAATTGAATACATCATGCTTGTAAGGATAAATCCGGAAATTCTACAGAGGAAATGAATTTCAATCATCAAGAGACATAAAATAAAATTTTAAATATAAGTAAAAGGCAAGTCCTAAACCTGTGTGAAAACAAAGATGAAATCAGAAGAAAACAAAAATGAAATTCTGCTTCTAACAGGAAAAGAGCAAATAAGAGTTGATGCTGAAAGAGCTGAAGCCTTCAGTTCTTTCTCTAAAATCAATTTGTGAGTGTATTGTAAAAGTTATGTTTAGAAAGAAAATGGTGATTCAGGCCTCGTTTTAGAAAGAGGTCAAAGAACACTTTGGTGAGAGCTACTACTCAAGCTAGAAGAGTTTCATCAAATTCATCTTATAGTGTCAATGGCACTTAGGAAAGAATTTGAACCATTAATGAGTACTTTTCAGAACACATGGAAAAAGAAAAAAATGTAAAACCCATCTTAGAAATATTACTTAAGACTTATGTCCCAACTTACAGTGTCAATAAAAGTACATTTAAAATAAACTGAAGATACTTCTGAATGAGTAAGATGTGGACACAATATACCCTACAATAGACCGTGATGGGGCCCTGTAGCGAAGCAAACAACTGGATGCCAAGCGCTATTTGACAGAACTTTTCTCTGAACCCTCTACAACAGGGAATACAATTATTCAGCTCTACTTAGCATTTGGTTTCCTCCATTGCTGTACTGCAGTCAGATTTAGTCACCATAATTTAAGAAAAAAAAATATATATGCATATATAAGGAGTCTAGAGTTTAAGAGAGAACAATATGTATTCCAAGCATGTTAGGAAATACCTGAGATAAAATATATCTTAATTCAGTTTGCTAGGGCAGGAAGTCAAAAGACAGGAAGTACAGAGGCTCCATAAAGAGCTGCCACAAAGAGGTAGTGAAGGTAAGAGGTAATAAAGAGAGCAAGAAAGGGCAAGGAGAAATCAGCTCAATTTGCAGCAAGAAACTGTAGATAAAGTATCTCATTTATTTATTTATTTTAGTTATGCAAGCAGTGGGACAGAATACTTCAGGATGCTACAAAACTACTTCATTGGTCATTTTCAAAAGAAGCTTCAAAAAAGGTTTGTTAGGACAATTTCACTGAAGGCTGATAGCCTAAATGATTTTTAGAAGGTTCCGTCTAACCTTACGTTTCTATAATTTTGGTTCCCTTTAATTTTGTGTTTTCATAAGTGGTATACATTTTATATCTAGAATACAATGGACTGAAACAGATGTTTTTATGCAATGCATTTTATGCCACTGCCAACACTGATATTAGTGGTTGTTTATTATAGAGGTAAAATGTTTAAAAAACAGTCTTCAGAACAGTAAGTTTGAGACAATCTTCACTAAGAAATAACTATAGAATTATATAGTAATAAATTATATCCAGATTTAAAAAGGCATTTCACCAATACCCTTTCTACATATCAGCTATTTTTGTCACATATACTGTTTGATTTTTGGTGTAAGTATATTCAAAAATATTTTACATAGTAATTGTCTAGGTCTAATGCTAAAGAAGACATTTTCCTGTACTGCAGACTAAACTGTACTTTAAGATAAAGTTCTTGTAGGTTAAATATTTTAGAGATTGTGTTGTGAAGAGATAAAAAAAAAAAAAAAGAAATTATATAAAATAGCTGAGTGATTAAACACAGGATCCTATATGAAGACTGCACAAAAACTTCTAAAAATCTGAAGTACTGCAACTCAACTATGTGACATATGTTCTTTTGTAATTACAGATCAACAGCATCATATGTTAGGCCAAACAGAAAAAAATCAAATTCCACCACGTTTCTGTCTTTAAACCAGTGGTTTTAAAGCCTCTATAAGCCTAGGCTCAAACCCACACAGTTTGGGTTGACACAGACCAATTATATTTCTTATATCAGAGGA